>CAKAJI010000585.1:0-207999 GCA_916610255.1 Lasioglossum lativentre
TTTTCAATGATACACTGCATATAACGTTACATTATAAGGTATTTTCAATGATACACTGCATATAACGTTATATTATAAGGTACTTTCAATGATACACTGCATATTACGTTATATTATAAGGTATTTTCAATGATAAACTACGATATACTATAAGATATTTTCAATGATACACTGCATATTACGTTATATTATAAGGTATTTTCAGTGATACACTACAAATTACGATATATTATAAAGTATTTTCAATGATACACTGCATATTACGTTATATTATAACGTATTTTCAATAATAAACTGCATATTACGTTATATTATAAGGTATTTTCAATGATACACTGCATATTACGTTATATTACATGGTATTTTCAATGATACACTGCATATTACGTAATATTATAAGGTATTTTCAATGATACACTGCATATTAGGTTATATTATAAGGTATTTTCATTGATACACTTCATATAACGTTATATTATAAGGTACTTTCAATGATACACTGCATATTACGTTATGTTATAAGGTATTTTCAATGATAAACTACGATATACTATAAGATATTTTCAATGATACACTGCATATTACGCTATATTATAAGGTATTTTCAATGATACACTGTATATTACGTTATATTATAAGGTATTTTCAATGATACACTGCATATTACTTTATATTATAAGGTATTTTCAATGATAAATTACATATTATGATATATTATAAGGTATTTTCAATGATACACTGCATATTACGTTATATTATAACGTATTTTCAATAATACACTGCATATTACGTAATATTATAAGGTATTTTCAATGATACACTGCATATTAGGTTATATTATAAGGTATTTTCATTGATACACTGCATATTTCGTTATATTATAAGGTATTTTCAGTGATACACTACAAATTACGATATATTATAAAGTATTTTCAATGATACACTGCATATTACGTTATATTATAACGTATTTTCAATAATACACTGCATATTACGTTATATTATAAGGTATTTTCAATGATACACTGCATATTACGTTATATTACATGGTATTTTCAATGATACACTGCATATTACGTAATATTATAAGGTATTTTCAATGATACACTGCATATTAGGTTATATTATAAGGTATTTTCATTGATACACTGCATATTTCGTTATATTATAAGGTATTTTCAATGATACACTGCATATTATGTTATATTATAAGGTATTTTCAATGATAAACTACATATTATGATATATTATAAGGTATTTTCAATGATACACTGCATATTATGTTATATTATAAGGTATTTTCAATGATACACTGCATATTACGTTATATTATAAGGTATTTTCAATGATACACTGCATATTACGTTATATTAAAGGTATTTTCAATGATACACTGCATATTACGCTATATTATAAGGTATTTTCAATGATACACTGCATATTACGCTATATTATAAGTTATTTCCAATGATACACTGTATATTACGTTATATTATAAGGTATTTTCAATGATACACTGCATATAACGTTACATTATAAGGTATTTTCAATGAAACACTGCATATAACGTTATATTATAAGGTACTTTCAATGATACACTGCATATTACGTTATATTATAAGGTATTTTCAATGATAAACTACGATATACTATAAGATATTTTCAATGATACACTGCATATTACGTTATATTATAAGGTATTTTCAGTGATACACTACAAATTACGATATATTATAAAGTATTTTCAATGATACACTGCATATTACGTTATATTATAACGTATTTTCAATAATACACTGCATATTACGTTATATTATAAGGTATTTTCAATGATACACTGCATATTACGTTATATTACATGGTATTTTCAATGATACACTGCATATTACGTAATATTATAAGGTATTTTCAATGATACACTGCATATTAGGTTATATTATAAGGTATTTTCATTGATACACTTCATATTTCGTTATATTATAAGGTATTTTCAATGATACTTGCATATTACGTTATATTATAAGGTATTTTCAATGATAAACTACATATTATGATATATTATAAGGTATTTTCAATGATACACTGCATATTATGTTATATTATAAGGTATTTTCAATGATACACTGCATATTACGTTATATTATAAGGTATTTTCAATGATACACTGCATATTACGTTATATTAAAGGTATTTTCAATGATACACTGCATATTACGTTATATTATAAGGTATTTTCAGTGATACACTACAAATTACGATATATTATAAAGTATTTTCAATGATACACTGCATATTACGTTATATTATAACGTATTTTCAATAATACACTGCATATTACGTTATATTATAAGGTATTTTCAATGATACACTGCATATTACGTTATATTACATGGTATTTTCAATGATACACTGCATATTACGTAATATTATAAGGTATTTTCATTGATACACTGCATATTAGCTTATATTATAAGGTATTTTCATTGATACACTGCATATTTCGTTATATTATAAGGTATTTTCAATGATACACTGCATATTACGTTATATTATAAGGTATTTTCAATGATAAACTACATATTATGATATATTATAAGGTATTTTCAATGATACACTGCATATTATGTTATATTATAAGGTATTTTCAATGATACACTGCATATTACGTTATATTATAAGGTATTTTCAATGATACACTGCATATTACGTTATATTAAAGGTATTTTCAATGATACACTGCATATTACGCTATATTATAAGGTATTTTCAATGATACACTGCATATTACGTTATATTACATGGTGTTTTCAATGATACACTGCATATAACTTTATATTATAAGGTATTTTCAATGATAAACTACAATATATTATTAGGTATTTTCAATAATACACTGCATATTACGTTATATTATAAGGTATTTTCAATGATACATTGCATATTACGTTATATTACATGGTGTTTTCAATGATACACTGCATATTACGTAATATTATAAGGTATTTTCAATGATACACTGCATATTAGGTTATATTATAAGGTATTTTCATTGATACACTGCATATTTCGTTATATTATAAGGTATTTTCAATGATACACTGCATATTACGATATGCTATAAGGTATTTTCAATGATAAACTACGATATACTATAAGATATTTTCAATGATACACTGCATATTACTTTATATTATAAGGTATTTTCAATGATAAATTACATATTATGATATATTATAAGGTATTTTCAATGATACACTGCATATGACGTTATATTATAAGGTATTGTCAATGATGCACTGCATATTACGTTATATTATAAGGTATTTTCAATGATAAACTACACTGTATTATAAGGTATTTTCAATGATAAAATACGATATACTATAAGGTATTTTCAATGATACACTGCATATTACGTTATATTATAACGTATTTTCAATAATACACTGCATATTACGTTATATTATAAGGTATTTTCAATGATACACTGCATATTACGTTATATTACATGGTATTTTCAATGATACACTGCATATTACGTTATATTAAAGGTATTTTCAATGATACACAGCATATTACGCTATATTATAAGGTATTTTCAATGATACACTGCATATTACGTTATATTACATGGTGTTTTCAATGATACACTGCATATTCCGTTATATTATAAGGTATTTTCAGTGATACACTGCATATTACGTTATATTATAAGGTATTTTCAATGATTCACTGCATATTACGTTATGTTATAAGGTATTTTCAATGATACACTGAATATTACGCTAAATTATAAGGTATTTCCAATGATACACTGCATATTACGCTATATTATAAGGTATTTTCAATGATACCCTGTATATTACGTTATATTATAAGGTATTTTCAATGATACACTGCATATTACTTTATATTATAAGGTATTTTCAATGATAAATTACATATTATGATATATTATAAGGTATTTTCAATGATACACTGCATATGACGTTATATTATAAGGTATTGTCAATGATGCACTGCATATTACGTTATATTATAAGGTATTTTCAATGATAAACTACACTGTATTATAAGGTATTTTCAATGATAAAATACGATATACTATAAGGTATTTTCAATGATACACTGCATATTACGTTATATTATAACGTATTTTCAATAATACACTGCATATTACGTTATATTATAAGGTATTTTCAATGATACACTGCATATTAGGTTATATTATAAGGTATTTTCATTGATACACTGCATATTTCGTTATATTATAAGGTATTTTCAATGATACACTGCATATTACGATATGTTATAAGGTATTTTCAATGATACACTGCATATTATGTTATATTATAAGGTATTTTCAATGATACACTGCATATTACGTTATATTATAAGGTATTTTCAATGATACACTGCATATAACGTTACATTATAAGGTATTTTCAATGAAACACTGCATATAACGTTATATTATAAGGTACTTTCAATGATACACTGCATATTACGTTATGTTATAAGGTATTTTCAATGATAAACTACGATATACTATAAGATATTTTCAATGATACACTGCATATTACGTTATATTATAAGGTATTTTCAGTGATACACTACAAATTACGATATATTATAAGGTATTTTCAATGATACACTGCATATTACGTTATATTATAACGTATTTTCAATAATACACTGCATATTACGTTATATTATAAGGTATTTTCAATGATACACTGCATATTACGTTATGTTATAAGGTATTTTCAATGATAAACTACGATATACTATAAGATATTTTCAATGATACACTGCATATTACGTTATATTATAAGGTATTGTCAATGATGCACTGCATATTACGTTATATTATAAGGTATTTTCAATGATAAACTACACTGTATTATAAGGTATTTTCAATGATAAAATACGATATACTATAAGGTATTTTCAATGATACACTGCATATTACGTTATATTATAACGTATTTTCAATAATACACTGCATATTACGTTATATTATAAGGTATTTTCAATGATACACTGCATATTACGTTATATTACATGGTATTTTCAATGATACACTGCATATTATGTTATATTAAAGGTATTTTCAATGATACACAGCATATTACGCTATATTATAAGGTATTTTCAATGATACACTGCATATTACGTTATATTACATGGTGTTTTCAATGATACACTGCATATAACTTTATATTATAAGGTATTTTCAGTGACACACTGCATATTACGTTATATTATAAGGTATTTTCAGTGATACACTGCATATTACGTTATATTATAAGGTATTTTCAATGATTCACTGCATATTACGTTATGTTATAAGGTATTTTCAATGATACACTGAATATTACGCTAAATTATAAGGTATTTCCAATGATACACTGCATATTACGCTATATTATAAGGTATTTTCAATGATACACTGCATATTACGTTATATTATAAGGTATTTTCAATGATACACTGCATATTATGTTATATTATAAGGTATTTTCAATGATACACTACATATTATGATATATTATAAGGTATTTTCAATGATACACTGCATATTACGTTATATTATAAGGTATTGTCAATGATGCACTGCATATTACGTTATATTATAAGGTATTTTCAATGATAAACTACACTGTATTATAAGGTATTTTCAATGATAAAATACGATATACTATAAGGTATTTTCAATGATACACTGCATATTACGTTATATTATAACGTATTTTCAATAATACACTGCATATTACGTAATATTATAAGGTATTTTCAATGATACACTGCATATTAGGTTATATTATAAGGTATTTTCATTGATACACTGCATATTTCGTTATATTATAAGGTATTTTCAATGATACACTGCATATTACGATATGTTATAAGGTATTTTCAATGATACACTGCATATTACTTTATATTATAAGGTATTTTCAATGATAAATTACATATTATGATATATTATAAGGTATTTTCAATGATACACTGCATATGACGTTATATTATAAGGTATTGTCAATGATGCACTGCATATTACGTTATATTATAAGGTATTTTCAATGATAAACTACACTGTATTATAAGGTATTTTCAATGATAAAATACGATATACTATAAGGTATTTTCAATGATACACTGCATATTACGTTATATTATAACGTATTTTCAATAATACACTGCATATTACGTAATATTATAAGGTATTTTCAATGATACACTGCATATTAGGTTATATTATAAGGTATTTTCATTGATACACTGCATATTTCGTTATATTATAAGGTATTTTCAATGATACACTGCATATTATGATATATTATAAGGTATTTTCAATGATACACTGCATATTACGTTATATTATAAGGTATTTTCAATGATACACTGCATATTACGTTATATTATAAGGTATTTTCAATGATACACTGCATATAACGTTACATTATAAGGTATTTTCAATGAAACACTGCATATAACGTTATATTATAAGGTACTTTCAATGATACACTGCATATTACGTTATGTTATAAGGTATTTTCAATGATAAACTACGATATACTATAAGATATTTTCAATGATACACTGCATATTACGTTATATTATAAGGTATTTTCAGTGATACACTACAAATTACGATATATTATAAAGTATTTTCAATGATACACTGCATATTACGTTATATTATAAGGTATTTTCAATGATACACTGCATATTACGTTATATTATAAGGTACTTTCAATGATACACTGCATATTACGTTATGTTATAAGGTATTTTCAATGATAAACTACGATATACTATAAGATATTTTCAATGATACACTGCATATTACGCTATATTATAAGGTATTGTCAATGATGCACTGCATATTACGTTATATTATAAGGTATTTTCAATGATAAACTACACTGTATTATAAGGTATTTTCAATGATAAAATACGATATACTATAAGGTATTTTCAATGATACACTGCATATTACGTTATATTATAACGTATTTTCAATAATACACTGCATATTACGTTATATTACATGGTGTTTTCAATGATACACTGCATATAACTTTATATTATAAGGTATTTTCAGTGACACACTGCATATTACGTTATATTATAAGGTATTTTCAATGATACACTGCATATTACGTTATATTATAAGGTATTTTCAATGATTCACTGCATATTACGTTATGTTATAAGGTATTTTCAATGATACACTGAATATTACGCTAAATTATAAGGTATTTCCAATGATACACTGCATATTACGCTATATTATAAGGTATTTTCAATGATACACTGTATATTACGTTATATTATAAGGTATTTTCAATGATACACTGCATATTACTTTATATTATAAGGTATTTTCAATGATAAATTACATATTATGATATATTATAAGGTATTTTCAATGATACACTGCATATGACGTTATATTATAAGGTATTGTCAATGATGCACTGCATATTACGTTATATTATAAGGTATTTTCAATGATAAACTACACTGTATTATAAGGTATTTTCAATGATAAAATACGATATACTATAAGGTATTTTCAATGATACACTGCATATTACGTTATATTATAACGTATTTTCAATAATACACTGCATATTACGTAATATTATAAGGTATTTTCAATGACACACTGCATATTAGGTTATATTATAAGGTATTTTCATTGATACACTGCATATTTCGTTATATTATAAGGTATTTTCAATGATACACTGCATATTACGATATGTTATAAGGTATTTTCAATGATACACTGCATATTACGTTATATTATAAGGTATTTTCAATGATACACTGCATATTACGTTATATTATAAGGTATTTTCAATGATACACTGCATATAACGTTACATTATAAGGTATTTTCAATGAAACACTGCATATAACGTTATATTATAAGGTACTTTCAATGATACACTGCATATTACGTTATGTTATAAGGTATTTTCAATGATAAACTACGATATACTATAAGATATTTTCAATGATACACTGCATATTACGTTATATTATAAGGTATTTTCAGTGATACACTACAAATTACGATATATTATAAAGTATTTTCAATGATACACTGCATATTACGTTATATTATAACGTATTTTCAATAATACACTGCATATTACGTTATATTATAAGGTACTTTCAATGATACACTGCATATTACGTTATGTTATAAGGTATTTTCAATGATAAACTACGATATACTATAAGATATTTTCAATGATACACTGCATATTACGCTATATTATAAGGTATTTTCAATGATACACTGTATATTACGTTATTTTATAAGGTATTTTCAATGATAAACTACACTGTATTATAAGGTATTTTCAATGATAAAATACGATATACTATAAGGTATTTTCAATGATACACTGCATATTACGTTATATTATAACGTATTTTCAATAATACACTGCATATTACGTTATATTATAAGGTATTTTCAATGATACACTGCATATTACGTTATATTACATGGTATTTTCAATGATACACTGCATATTACGTTATATTAAAGGTATTTTCAATGATACACAGCATATTACGCTATATTATAAGGTATTTTCAATGATACACTGCATATTACGTTATATTACATGGTGTTTTCAATGATACACTGCATATAACTTTATATTATAAGGTATTTTCAGTGACACACTGCATATTACGTTATATTATAAGGTATTTTCAGTGATACACTGCATATTACGTTATATTATAAGGTATTTTCAATGATTCACTGCATATTACGTTATGTTATAAGGTATTTTCAATGATACACTGAATATTACGCTATATTATAAGGTATTTCCAATGAAACACTGCATATAACGTTATATTATAAGGTACTTTCAATGATACACTGCATATTACGTTATATTATAAGGTATTTTCAGTGATACACTGCATATTACGTTATATTATAAGGTATTTTCAATGATTCACTGCATATTACGTTATGTTATAAGGTATTTTCAATGATACACTGAATATTACGCTAAATTATAAGGTATTTCCAATGATACACTGCATATTACGCTATATTATAAGGTATTTTCAATGATACACTGCATATTACGTTATATTATAAGGTATTTTCAATGATACACTGCATATTACTTTATATTATAAGGTATTTTCAATGATAAATTACATATTATGATATATTATAAGGTATTTTCAATGATACACTGCATATGACGTTATATTATAAGGTATTTTCAATGATGCACTGCATATTACGTTATATTATAAGGTATTTTCAATGATAAACTACACTGTATTATAAGGTATTTTCAATGATAAAATACGATATACTATAAGGTATTTTCAATGATACACTGCATATTACGTTATATTATAACGTATTTTCAATAATACACTGCATATTACGTAATATTATAAGGTATTTTCAATGATACACTGCATATTAGGTTATATTATAAGGTATTTTCATTGATACACTGCATATTTCGTTATATTATAAGGTATTTTCAATGATACACTGCATATTACGATATGTTATAAGGTATTTTCAATGATACACTGCATATTACTTTATATTATAAGGTATTTTCAATGATAAATTACATATTATGATATATTATAAGGTATTTTCAATGATACACTGCATATGACGTTATATTATAAGGTATTGTCAATGATGCACTGCATATTACGTTATATTATAAGGTATTTTCAATGATAAACTACACTGTATTATAAGGTATTTTCAATGATAAAATACGATATACTATAAGGTATTTTCAATGATACACTGCATATTACGTTATATTATAACGTATTTTCAATAATACACTGCATATTACGTAATATTATAAGGTATTTTCAATGATACACTGCATATTAGGTTATATTATAAGGTATTTTCATTGATACACTGCATATTTCGTTATATTATAAGGTATTTTCAATGATACACTGCATATTACGATATGTTATAAGGTATTTTCAATGATACACTGCATATTATGTTATATTATAAGGTATTTTCAATGATACACTGCATATTACGTTATATTATAAGGTATTTTCAATGATACACTGCATATAACGTTACATTATAAGGTATTTTCAATGAAACACTGCATATAACGTTATATTATAAGGTACTTTCAATGATACACTGCATATTACGTTATGTTATAAGGTATTTTCAATGATAAACTACGATATACTATAAGATATTTTCAATGATACACTGCATATTACGTTATATTATAAGGTATTTTCAGTGATACACTACAAATTACGATATATTATAAAGTATTTTCAATGATACACTGCATATTACGTTATATTATAACGTATTTTCAATAATACACTGCATATTACGTTATATTATAAGGTACTTTCAATGATACACTGCATATTACGTTATGTTATAAGGTATTTTCAATGATAAACTACGATATACTATAAGATATTTTCAATGATACACTGCATATTACGTTATATTATAAGGTATTGTCAATGATGCACTGCATATTACGTTATATTATAAGGTATTTTCAATGATAAACTACACTGTATTATAAGGTATTTTCAATGATAAAATACGATATACTATAAGGTATTTTCAATGATACACTGCATATTACGTTATATTATAACGTATTTTCAATAATACACTGCATATTACGTTATATTACATGGTGTTTTCAATGATACACTGCATATAACTTTATATTATAAGGTATTTTCAGTGACACACTGCATATTACGTTATATTATAAGGTATTTTCAATGATACACTGCATATTACGTTATATTATAAGGTATTTTCAATGATACACTGCATATTACGTTATGTTATAAGGTATTTTCAATGATACACTGAATATTACGCTAAATTATAAGGTATTTCCAATGATACACTGCATATTACGCTATATTATAAGGTATTTTCAATGATACACTGTATATTACGTTATATTATAAGGTATTTTCAATGATACACTGCATATTACTTTATATTATAAGGTATTTTCAATGATAAATTACATATTATGATATATTATAAGGTATTTTCAATGATACACTGCATATTACGTTATATTATAAGGTATTGTCAATGATGCACTGCATATTACGTTATATTATAAGGTATTTTCAATGATAAACTACACTGTATTATAAGGTATTTTCAATGATAAAATACGATATACTATAAGGTATTTTCAATGATACACTGCATATTACGTTATATTATAACGTATTTTCAATAATACACTGCATATTACGTAATATTATAAGGTATTTTCAATGACACACTGCATATTAGGTTATATTATAAGGTATTTTCATTGATACACTGCATATTTCGTTATATTATAAGGTATTTTCAATGATACACTGCATATTACGATATGTTATAAGGTATTTTCAATGATACACTGCATATTATGTTATATTATAAGGTATTTTCAATGATACACTGCATATTACGTTATATTATAAGGTATTTTCAATGATACACTGCATATAACGTTACATTATAAGGTATTTTCAATGAAACACTGCATATAACGTTATATTATAAGGTACTTTCAATGATACACTGCATATTACGTTATGTTATAAGGTATTTTCAATGATAAACTACGATATACTATAAGATATTTTCAATGATACACTGCATATTACGTTATATTATAAGGTATTTTCAGTGATACACTACAAATTACGATATATTATAAAGTATTTTCAATGATACACTGCATATTACGTTATATTATAACGTATTTTCAATAATACACTGCATATTACGTTATATTATAAGGTACTTTCAATGATACACTGCATATTACGTTATGTTATAAGGTATTTTCAATGATAAACTACGATATACTATAAGATATTTTCAATGATACACTGCATATTACGCTATATTATAAGGTATTTTCAATGATACACTGTATATTACGTTATATTATAAGGTATTTTCAATGATAAACTACACTGTATTATAAGGTATTTTCAATGATAAAATACGATATACTATAAGGTATTTTCAATGATACACTGCATATTACGTTATATTATAACGTATTTTCAATAATACACTGCATATTACGTTATATTATAAGGTATTTTCAATGATACACTGCATATTACGTTATATTACATGGTATTTTCAATGATACACTGCATATTACGTTATATTAAAGGTATTTTCAATGATACACAGCATATTACGCTATATTATAAGGTATTTTCAATGATACACTGCATATTACGTTATATTACATGGTGTTTTCAATGATACACTGCATATAACTTTATATTATAAGGTATTTTCAGTGACACACTGCATATTACGTTATATTATAAGGTATTTTCAGTGATACACTGCATATTACGTTATATTATAAGGTATTTTCAATGATTCACTGCATATTACGTTATGTTATAAGGTATTTTCAATGATACACTGAATATTACGCTATATTATAAGGTATTTCCAATGATACACTGCATATTACGCTATATTATAAGGTATTTTCAATGATACACTGTATATTACGTTATATTATAAGGTATTTTCAATGATACACTGCATATTACTTTATATTATAAGGTATTTTCAATGATACACTGTATATTACGTTATATTATAAGGTATTTTCAATGATACACTGCATATAACGTTACATTATAAGGTATTTTCAATGAAACACTGCATATAACGTTATATTATAAGGTACTTTCAATGATACACTGCATATTACGTTATATTATAAGGTATTTTCAATGATAAACTACGATATACTATAAGATATTTTCAATGATACACTGCATATTACGTTATATTATAAGGTATTTTCAGTGATACACTACAAATTACGATATATTATAAAGTATTTTCAATGATACACTGCATATTACGTTATATTATAACGTATTTTCAATAATACACTGCATATTACGTTATATTATAAGGTATTTTCAATGATACACTGCATATTACGTTATATTACATGGTATTTTCAATGATACACTGCATATTACGTTATATTAAAGGTATTTTCAATGATACACAGCATATTACGCTATATTATAAGGTATTTTCAATGATACACTGCATATTACGTTATATTACATGGTGTTTTCAATGATACACTGCATATAACTTTATATTATAAGGTATTTTCAGTGACACACTGCATATTACGTTATATTATAAGGTATTTTCAGTGATACACTGCATATTACGTTATATTATAAGGTAGTTTCAATGATTCACTGCATATTACGTTATGTTATAAGGTATTTTCAATGATACACTGAATATTACGCTATATTATAAGGTATTTCCAATGATACACTGCATATTACGCTATATTATAAGGTATTTTCAATGATACACTGTATATTACGTTATATTATAAGGTATTTTCAATGATACACTGCATATTACTTTATATTATAAGGTATTTTCAATGATAAATTACATATTATGATATATTATAAGGTATTTTCAATGATACACTGCATATGACGTTATATTATAAGGTATTGTCAATGATGCACTGCATATTACGTTATATTATAAGGTATTTTCAATGATAAACTACACTGTATTATAAGGTATTTTCAATGATAAAATGCGATATACTATAAGGTATTTTCAATGATACACTGCATATTACGTTATATTATAACGTATTTTCAATAATACACTGCATATTACGTTATATTATAAGGTATTTTCAATGATACACTGCATATTACGTTATATTATAAGGTATTTTCAATGAAACACTGCATATAACGTTATATTATAAGGTACTTTCAATGATACACTGCATATTACGTTATATTATAAGGTATTTTCAATGATAAAATACGATATACTATAAAGTATTTTCAATGATACACTGCATATTACGTTATATTATAACGTATTTTCAATAATACACTGCATATTACGTTATATTATAACGTATTTTCAATAATACACTGCATATTACGTTATATTATAAGGTGTTTTCAATGATACGCTGCATATTAGGTTATATTATAAGGTATTTTCATTGATACACTGCATATTACGTTATGTTAAAGGTATTTTCAATGATACACTGCATATTACGTTATATTAAAGGTATTTTCAATGATACACTGCATATTACGCTATATTATAAGGTATTTTCAATGATACACTGCATATTACGTTATATTACATGGTGTTTTCAATGATACACTACAAATTACGATATATTATAAAGTATTTTCAATGATACACTGCATATTACGTTATATTATAACGTATTTTCAATAATACACTGCATATTACGTTATATTATAAGGTATTTTCAATGATACACTGCATATTACGTAATATTATAAGGTATTTTCATTGATACACTGCATATTAGGTTATATTATAAGGTATTTTCATTGATACACTGCATATTTCGTTATATTATAAGGTATTTTCAATGATACACTGCATATTATGTTATATTATAAGGTATTTTCAATGATACACTGCATATTACGTTATATTATAAGGTATTTTCAATGATACACTCCATATAACGTTACATTATAAGGTATTTTCAATGAAACACTGCATATAACGTTATATTATAAGGTACTTTCAATGATACACTGCATATTACGTTATGTTATAAGGTATTTTCAATGATAAACTACGATATACTATAAGATATTTTCAATGATACACTGCATATTACGTTATATTATAAGGTATTTTCAGTGATACACTACAAATTACGATATATTATAAAGTATTTTCAATGATACACTGCATATTACGTTATATTATAACGTATTTTCAATAATACACTGCATATTACGTTATATTATAAGGTATTTTCAATGATACACTGCATATTACGTTATATTACATGGTATTTTCAATGATACACTGCATATTACGTTATATTATAAGGTATTTTCAATGATACACTGCATATAACGTTACATTATAAGGTATTTTCAATGAAACACTGCATATAACGTTATATTATAAGGTACTTTCAATGATACACTGCATATTACGTTATATTATAAGGTATTTTCAATGATAAACTACGATATACTATAAGATATTTTCAATGATACACTGCATATTACGTTATATTATAAGGTATTTTCAGTGATACACTACAAATTACGATATATTATAAAGTATTTTCAATGATACACTGCATATTACGTTATATTATAACGTATTTTCAATAATACACTGCATATTACGTTATATTATAAGGTATTTTCAATGATACACTGCATATTACGTTATATTACATGGTATTTTCAATGATACACTGCATATTACGTAATATTATAAGGTATTTTCAATGATACACTGCATATTAGGTTATATTATAAGGTATTTTCATTGATACACTTCATATTTCGTTATATTATAAGGTATTTTCAATGATACTTGCATATTACGTTATATTATAAGGTATTTTCAATGATAAACTACATATTATGATATATTATAAGGTATTTTCAATGATACACTGCATATTATGTTATATTATAAGGTATTTTCAATGATACACTGCATATTACGTTATATTATAAGGTATTTTCAATGATACACTGCATATTACGTTATATTACATGGTATTTTCAATGATACACTGCATATTACGTAATATTATAAGGTATTTTCAATGATACACTGCATATTACGTTATATTACATGGTATTTTCAATGATACGCTGCATATTACGTAATATTATAAGGTATTTTCAATGATACACTGCATATTAGGTTATATTATAAGGTATTTTCAGTGATACACTGCATATTACGTTATAATATAAGGTATTGTCAATGATACACTGCATATTACGCTATATTATAAGGTATTTTCAATGATACACTGTATATTACGTTATATTATAAGGTATTTTCAATGATACACTGCATATAACGTTACATTATAAGGTATTTTCAATGAAACACTGCATATAACGTTATATTATAAGGTACTTTCAATGATACACTGCATATTACGTTATATTATAAGGTATTTTCAATGATAAACTACGATATACTATAAGATATTTTCAATGATACACTGCATATTACGTTATATTATAAGGTATTTTCAATGATACACTGCATATAACGTTACATTATAAGGTATTTTCAATGAAACACTGCATATAACGTTATATTATAAGGTACTTTCAATGATACACTGCATATTACGTTATATTATAAGGTATTTTCAATGATAAACTACGATATACTATAAGATATTTTGAATGATACACTGCATATTACGTTATATTATAAGGTATTTTCAGTGATACACTACAAATTACGATATATTATAAAGTATTTTCAATGATACACTGCATATTACGTTATATTATAACGTATTTTCAATAATACACTGCATATTACGTTATATTATAAGGTATTTTCAATGATACACTGCATATTACGTTATATTACATGGTATTTTCAATGATACACTGCATATTACGTTATATTAAAGGTATTTTCAATGATACACTGCATATTACGCTATATTATAAGGTATTTTCAATGATACACTGCATATTACGTTATATTACATGGTGTTTTCAATGATACACTGCATATAACTTTATATTATAAGGTATTTTCAGTGACACACTGCATATTACGTTATATTATAAGGTATTTTCAGTGATACACTGCATATTACGTTATATTATAAGGTATTTTCAATGATTCACTGCATATTACGTTATGTTATAAGGTATTTTCAATGATACACTGAATATTACGCTATATTATAAGGTATTTCCAATGATACACTGCATATTACGCTATATTATAAGGTATTTTCAATGATACACTGTATATTACGTTATATTATAAGGTATTTTCAATGATACACTGCATATTACTTTATATTATAAGGTATTTTCAATGATAAATTACATATTATGATATATTATAAGGTATTTTCAATGATACACTGCATATGACGTTATATTATAAGGTATTGTCAATGATGCACTGCATATTACGTTATATTATAAGGTATTTTCAATGATAAACTACACTGTATTATAAGGTATTTTCAATGATAAAATGCGATATACTATAAGGTATTTTCAATGATACACTGAATATTACGCTATATTATAAGGTATTTCCAATGATACACTGCATATTACGCTATATTGTAAGGTATTTTCAATGATACACTGTATATTACGTTATATTATAAGGTATTTTCAATGATACACTGCATATTACTTTATATTATAAGGTATTTTCAATGATAAATTACATATTATGGTATATTATAAGGTATTTTCAATGATACACTGCATATGACGTTATATTATAAGGTATTGTCAATGATGCACTGCATATTACGTTATATTATAAGGTATTTTCAATGATAAACTACACTGTATTATAAGGTATTTTCAATGATAAAATGCGATATACTATAAGGTATTTTCAATGATACACTGCATATTACGTTATATTATAACGTATTTTCAATAATACACTGCATATTACGTTATATTATAAGGTGTTTTCAATGATACGCTGCATATTAGGTTATATTATAAGGTATTTTCATTGATACACTGCATATTACGTTATGTTAAAGGTATTTTCAATGATACACTGCATATTACGTTATATTAAAGGTATTTTCAATGATACACTGCATATTACGCTATATTATAAGGTATTTTCAATGATACACTGCATATTACGTTATATTACATGGTGTTTTCAATGATACACTACAAATTACGATATATTATAAGGTATTTTCAGTGATACACTACAAATTACGATATATTATAAAGTATTTTCAATGATACACTGCATATTACGTTATATTATAACGTATTTTCAATAATACACTGCATATTACGTTATATTATAAGGTATTTTCAATGATACACTGCATATTACGTTATATTACATGGTATTTTCAATGATACGCTGCATATTACGTAATATTATAAGGTATTTTCAATGATACACTGCATATTAGGTTATATTATAAGGTATTTTCAGTGATACACTGCATATTACGTTATAATATAAGGTATTGTCAATGATACACTGCATATTACGCTATATTATAAGGTATTTTCAATGATACACTGTATATTACGTTATATTATAAGGTATTTTCAATGATACACTGCATATAACGTTACATTATAAAGTATTTTCAATGAAACACTGCATATAACATTATATTATAAGGTACTTTCAATGATACACTGCATATTACGTTATATTATAAGGTATTTTCAATGATAAACTACGATATACTATAAGATATTTTCAATGATACACTGCATATTACGTTATATTATAAGGTATTTTCAATGAAACACTGCATATAACGTTATATTATAAGGTACTTTCAATGATACACTGCATATTACGTTATATTATAAGGTATTTTCAATGATAAACTACGATATACTATAAGATATTTTCAATGATACACTGCATATTACGTTATATTATAAGGTATTTTCAGTGATACACTACAAATTACGATATATTATAAAGTATTTTCAATGATACACTGCATATTACGTTATATTATAACGTATTTTCAATAATACACTGCATATTACGTTATATTATAAGGTATTTTCAATGATACACTGCATATTACGTTATATTATAAGGTATTTTCAATGATACACTGCATATTACGTTATGTTATAAGGTATTTTCAATGATAAACTACGATATACTATAAGATATTTTCAATGATACACTGCATATTACGTTATATTATAAGGTATTTTCAGTGATACACTACAAATTACGATATATTATAAAGTATTTTCAATGATACACTGCATATTACGTTATATTATAACGTATTTTCAATAATACACTGCATATTACGTTATATTATAAGGTATTTTCAATGATACACTGCATATTACGTTATAATACATGGTATTTTCAATGATACACTGCATATTACGTAATATTATAAGGTATTTTCAATGATACACTGCATATTAGGTTATATTATAAGGTATTTTCAATGATACACTGCATATAACGTTACATTATAAGGTATTTTCAATGAAACACTGCATATAACGTTATATTATAAGGTACTTTCAATGATACACTGCATATTACGTTATATTATAAGGTATTTTCAATGATAAACTACGATATACTATAAGATATTTTCAATGATACACTGCATATTACGTTATATTATAAGGTATTTTCAGTGATACACTACAAATTACGATATATTATAAAGTATTTTCAATGATACACTGCATATTACGTTATATTATAACGTATTTTCAATAATACACTGCATATTACGTTATATTATAAGGTATTTTCAATGATACACTGCATATTACGTTATATTACATGGTATTTTCAATGATACACTGCATATTACGTAATATTATAAGGTATTTTCAATGATACACTGCATATTAGGTTATATTATAAGGTATTTTCATTGATACACTTCATATTTCGTTATATTATAAGGTATTTTCAATGATACTTGCATATTACGTTATATTATAAGGTATTTTCAATGATAAACTACATATTATGATATATTATAAGGTATTTTCAATGAAACACTGCATATAACGTTATATTATAAGGTACTTTCAATGATACACTGCATATTACGTTATGTTATAAGGTATTTTCAATGATAAACTACGATATACTATAAGATATTTTCAATGATACACTGCATATTACGTTATATTACATGGTACTTTCAATGATACACTGCATATTACGTTATATTATAAGGTATTTTCAATGATAAACTACAATATATTATTAGGTATTTTCAATGATACACTGCATATTACGTTACATTATAAGGTATTTTCAATGACACACTGCATATTACGTTATATTATAAGGTATTTTCAATGACACACTGCATATTACGTTATATTATAAGGTATTTTCAATGATAAACTACGATATACTATAAGATATTTTCAATGATACACTGAATATTACGTTATATTATAAGGTATTTTCAGTGATACACTACAAATTACGATATATTATAAAGTATTTTCAATGATACACTGCATATTACGTTATATTATAACGTATTTTCAATAATACACTGCATATTACGTTATATTATAAGGTATTTTCAATGATACACTGCATATTACGTTATATTACATGGTATTTTCAATGATACACTGCATATTATGTTATATTATAAGGTATTTTCAATGATACACTGCATATTACGTTATATTACATGGTGTTTTCAATGATACACTGCATATAACTTTATATTATAAGGTATTTTCAGTGACACACTGCATATTACGTTATATTATAAGGTATTTTCATTGATACACTGCATATTAGGTTATATTATAAGGTATTTTCATTGATACACTGCATATTTCGTTATATTATAAGGTATTTTCAATGATACACTGCATATTATGTTATATTATAAGGTATTTTCAATGAAACACTGCATATAACGTTATATTATAAGGTACTTTCAATGATACACTGCATATTACGTTATATTATAAGGTATTTTCAATGATAAACTACAATATATTATTAGGTATTTTCAATGATACACTGCATATTACGTTACATTATAAGGTATTTTCAATGACACACTGCATATTACGTTATATTATAAGGTATTTTCAATGACACACTGCATATTACGTTATATTATAAGGTATTTTCAATGATAAAATACGATATACTATAAGGTATTTTCAATGATACACTGCATATTAGGTTATATTATAAGGTATTTTCATTGATACACTGCATATTTCGTTATATTATAAGGTATTTTCAATGATACACTGCATATTATGTTATATTATAAGGTATTTTCAATGATACACTGCATATTACGTTATATTATAAGGTATTTTCAATGATACACTGCATATAACGTTACATTATAAGGTATTTTCAATGAAACACTGCATATAACGTTATATTATAAGGTACTTTCAATGATACACTGCATATTACGTTATGTTATAAGGTATTTTCAATGATAAACTACGATATACTATAAGATATTTTCAATGATACACTGCATATTACGTTATATTATAAGGTATTTTCAGTGATACACTACAAATTACGATATATTATAAAGTATTTTCAATGATACACTGCATATTACGGTATATTATAACGTATTTTCAATAATACACTGCATATTACGTTATATTATAAGGTATTTTCAATGATACACTGCATATTACGTTATATTACATGGTATTTTCAATGATACACTGCATATTACGTAATATTATAAGGTATTTTCAATGATACACTGCATATTAGGTTATATTATAAGGTATTTTCATTGATACACTGCATATTTCGTTATATTATAAGGTATTTTCAATGATTCACTGCATATTACGTTATGTTATAAGGTATTTTCAATGATACACTGAATATTACGCTATATTATAAGGTATTTCCAATGATACACTGCATATTACGCTATATTATAAGGTATTTTCAATGATACACTGTATATTACGTTATATTATAAGGTATTTTCAATGATACACTGCATATTACTTTATATTATAAGGTATTTTCAATGATAAATTACATATTATGATATATTATAAGGTATTTTCAATGATACACTGCATATGACGTTATATTATAAGGTATTGTCAATGATGCACTGCATATTACGTTATATTATAAGGTATTTTCAATGATAAACTACACTGTATTATAAGGTATTTTCAATGATAAAATGCGATATACTATAAGGTATTTTCAATGATACACTGAATATTACGCTATATTATAAGGTATTTCCAATGATACACTGCATATTACGCAATATTGTAAGGTATTTTCAATGATACACTGTATATTACGTTATATTATAAGGTATTTTCAATGATACACTGCATATTACTTTATATTATAAGGTATTTTCAATGATAAATTACATATTATGGTATATTATAAGGTATTTTCAATGATACACTGCATATGACGTTATATTATAAGGTATTGTCAATGATGCACTGCATATTACGTTATATTATAAGGTATTTTCAATGATAAACTACACTGTATTATAAGGTATTTTCAATGATAAAATGCGATATACTATAAGGTATTTTCAATGATACAGTGCATATTACGTTATATTATAACGTATTTTCAATAATACACTGCATATTACGTTATATTATAAGGTATTTTCAATGATACACTGCTTATTACGATATGTTATAAGGTATTTTCAATGATACACTGCATATTATGTTATATTATAAGGTATTTTCAATGATACACTGCATATTACGTTATATTATAAGGTATTTTCAATGATAAAATACGATATACTATAAAGTATTTTCAATGATACACTGCATATTACGTTATATTATAACGTATTTTCAATAATACACTGCATATTACGTTATATTATAAGGTGTTTTCAATGATACGCTGCATATTAGGTTATATTATAAGGTATTTTCATTGATACACTGCATATTACGTTATGTTAAAGGTATTTTCAATGATACACTGCATATTACGTTATATTAAAGGTATTTTCAATGATACACTGCATATTACGCTATATTATAAGGTATTTTCAATGATACACTGCATATTACGTTATATTACATGGTGTTTTCAATGATACACTACAAATTACGATATATTATAAGGTATTTTCAGTGATACACTACAAATTACGATATATTATAAAGTATTTTCAATGATACACTGCATATTACGTTATATTATAACGTATTTTCAATAATACACTGCATATTACGTTATATTATAAGGTATTTTCAATGATACACTGCATATTACGTTATATTACATGGTATTTTCAATGATACGCTGCATATTACGTAATATTATAAGGTATTTTCAATGATACACTGCATATTAGGTTATATTATAAGGTATTTTCAGTGATACACTGCATATTACGTTATAATATAAGGTATTGTCAATGATACACTGCATATTACGCTATATTATAAGGTATTTTCAATGATACACTGTATATTACGTTATATTATAAGGTATTTTCAATGATACACTGCATATAACGTTACATTATAAGGTATTTTCAATGAAACACTGCATATAACATTATATTATAAGGTACTTTCAATGATACACTGCATATTACGTTATATTATAAGGTATTTTCAATGATAAACTACGATATACTATAAGATATTTTCAATGATACACTGCATATTACGTTATATTATAAGGTATTTTCAATGAAACACTGCATATAACGTTATATTATAAGGTACTTTCAATGATACACTGCATATTACGTTATATTATAAGGTATTTTCAATGATAAACTACGATATACTATAAGATATTTTCAATGATACACTGCATATTACGTTATATTATAAGGTATTTTCAGTGATACACTACAAATTACGATATATTATAAAGTATTTTCAATGATACACTGCATATTACGTTATATTATAACGTATTTTCAATAATACACTGCATATTACGTTATATTATAAGGTATTTTCAATGATACACTGCATATTATGTTATATTATAAGGTATTTTCAATGATACACTGCATATTACGTTATGTTATAAGGTATTTTCAATGATAAACTACGATATACTATAAGATATTTTCAATGATACACTGCATATTACGTTATATTATAAGGTATTTTCAGTGATACACTACAAATTACGATATATTATAAAGTATTTTCAATGATACACTGCATATTACGTTATATTATAACGTATTTTCAATGATACACTGCATATTACGTTATATTATAAGGTATTTTCAATGATACACTGCATATTACGTTATAATACATGGTATTTTCAATGATACACTGCATATTACGTAATATTATAAGGTATTTTCAATGATACACTGCATATTAGGTTATATTATAAGGTATTTTCAGTGATACACTGCATATTACGTTATAATATAAGGTATTGTCAATGATACACTGCATATTACGCTATATTATAAGGTATTTTCAATGATACACTGTATATTACGTTATATTATAAGGTATTTTCAATGATACACTGCATATAACGTTACATTATAAGGTATTTTCAATGAAACACTGCATATAACGTTATATTATAAGGTACTTCAATGATACACTGCATATTACGTTATATTATAAGGTATTTTCAATGATAAACTACGATATACTATAAGATATTTTCAATGATACACTGCATATTACGTTATATTATAAGGTATTTTCAGTGATACACTACAAATTACGATATATTATAAAGTATTTTCAATGATACACTGCATATTACGTTATATTATAACGTATTTTCAATAATACACTGCATATTACGTTATATTATAAGGTATTTTCAATGATACACTGCATATTACGTTATATTACATGGTATTTTCAATGATACACTGCATATTACGTAATATTATAAGGTATTTTCAATGATACACTGCATATTAGGTTATATTATAAGGTATTTTCATTGATACACTTCATATTTCGTTATATTATAAGGTATTTTCAATGATACTTGCATATTACGTTATATTATAAGGTATTTTCAATGATAAACTACATATTATGATATATTATAAGGTATTTTCAATGAAACACTGCATATAACGTTATATTATAAGGTACTTTCAATGATACACTGCATATTACGTTATGTTATAAGGTATTTTCAATGATAAACTACGATATACTATAAGATATTTTCAATGATACACTGCATATTACGTTATATTATAAGGTATTTTCAGTGATACACTACAAATTACGATATATTATAAAGTATTTTCAATGATACACTGCATATTACGGTATATTATAACGTATTTTCAATAATACACTGCATATTACGTTATATTATAAGGTATTTTCAATGATACACTGCATATTACGTTATATTACATGGTATTTTCAATGATACACTGCATATTACGTAATATTATAAGGTATTTTCAATGATACACTGCATATTAGGTTATATTATAAGGTATTTTCATTGATACACTGCATATTTCGTTATATTATAAGGTATTTTCAATGATACACTGCATATTATGTTATATTATAAGGTATTTTCAATGAAACACTGCATATAACGTTATATTAAAGGTATTTTCAATGATACACTGCATATTACGCTATATTATAAGGTATTTTCAATGATACACTGCATATTACGTTATATTACATGGTGTTTTCAATGATACACTGCATATAACTTTATATTATAAGGTATTTTCAGTGACACACTGCATATTACGTTATATTATAAGGTATTTTCATTGATACACTGCATATTAGGTTATATTATAAGGTATTTTCATTGATACACTGCATATTTCGTTATATAATAAGATATTTTCAATGATACACTGCATATTATGTTATATTATAAGGTATTTTCAATGAAACACTGCATATAACGTTATATTATAAGGTACTTTCAATGATACACTGCATATTACGTTATATTATAAGGTATTTTCAATGATAAACTACGATATACTATAAGATATTTTCAATGATACACTGCATATTACGTTATATTATAAGGTATTTTCATTGAAACTCTGCATATTACGTTATATTATAAGGTATTGTCAATGATGCACTGCATATTACGTTATATTATAAGGTATTTTCAATGATAAACTACACTGTATTATAAGGTATTTTCAATGATAAAATACGATATACTATAAAGTATTTTCAATGATACACTGCATATTACGTTATATTATAACGTATTTTCAATAATACACTGCATATTACGTTATATTATAAGGTGTTTTCAATGATACGCTGCATATTACGTAATATTATAAGGTATTTTCAATGATACACTGCATATTAGGTTATATTATAAGGTATTTTCATTGATACACTGCATATTACGTTATATTAAAGGTATTTTCAATGATAAACTACAATATATTATTAGGTATTTTCAATGATACACTGCATATTACGTTACATTATAAGGTATTTTCAATGACACACTGCATATTACGTTATATTATAAGGTATTTTCAATGACACACTGCATATTACGTTATATTATAAGGTATTTTCATTGATAAAATACGATATACTATAAGGTATTTTCAATGATACACTGCATATTACGTTATATTATAAGGTATTTTCAGTGATACACTACAAATTACGATATATTATAAAGTATTTTCAATGATACACTGCATATTACGTTATATTATAACGTATTTTCAATAATACACTGCATATTAGGTTATATTATAAGGTATTTTCATTGATACACTGCATATTTCGTTATATAATAAGATATTTTCAATGATACACTGCATATTATGTTATATTATAAGGTATTTTCAATGAAACACTGCATATAACGTTATATTATAAGGTACTTTCAATGATACACTGCATATTACGTTATATTATAAGGTATTTTCAATGATAAACTACGATATACTATAAGATATTTTCAATGATACACTGCATATTACGTTATATTATAAGGTATTTTCATTGAAACTCTGCATATTACGTTATATTATAAGGTATTGTCAATGATGCACTGCATATTACGTTATATTATAAGGTATTTTCAATGATAAACTACACTGTATTATAAGGTATTTTCAATGATAAAATACGATATACTATAAAGTATTTTCAATGATACACTGCATATTACGTTATATTATAACGTATTTTCAATAATACACTGCATATTACGTTATATTATAAGGTGTTTTCAATGATACGCTGCATATTACGTAATATTATAAGGTATTTTCAATGATACACTGCATATTAGGTTATATTATAAGGTATTTTCATTGATACACTGCATATTACGTTATATTAAAGGTATTTTCAATGATAAACTACAATATATTATTAGGTATTTTCAATGATACACTGCATATTACGTTACATTATAAGGTATTTTCAATGACACACTGCATATTAGGTTATATTATAAGGTATTTTCATTGATACACTTCATATTTCGTTATATTATAAGGTATTTTCAATGATACTTGCATATAACGTTATATTATAAGGTACTTTCAATGATACACTGCATATTACGTTATATTATAAGGTATTTTCAATGATAAACTACAATATATTATTAGGTATTTTCAATGATACACTGCATATTACGTTACATTATAAGGTATTTTCAATGACACACTGCATATTACGTTATATTATAAGGTATTTTCAATGACACACTGCATATTACGTTATATTATAAGGTATTTTCAATGATAAAATACGATATACTATAAGGTATTTTCAATGATACACTGCATATTACGTTATATTATAAGGTATTTTCAGTGATACACTACAAATTACGATATATTATAAAGTATTTTCAATGATACACTGCATATTACGTTATATTATAACGTATTTTCAATAATACACTGCATATTACGTTATATTATAAGGTATTTTCAATGATACACTGCATATTACGTTATATTACATGGTATTTTCAATGATACACTGCATATTACGTAATATTATAAGGTATTTTCATTGATACACTGCATATTAGGTTATATTATAAGGTATTTTCATTGATACACTGCATATTTCGTTATATTATAAGGTATTTTCAATGATACACTGCATATTATGTTATATTATAAGGTATTTTCAATGATACACTGCATATTACGTTATATTATAAGGTATTTTCAATGATACACTGCATATAACGTTACATTATAAGGTATTTTCAATGAAACACTGCATATAACGTTATATTATAAGGTACTTTCAATGATACACTGCATATTACGTTATGTTATAAGGTATTTTCAATGATAAACTACGATATACTATAAGATATTTTCAATGATACACTGCATATTACGTTATATTATAAGGTATTTTCAGTGATACACTACAAATTACGATATATTATAAAGTATTTTCAATGATACACTGCATATTACGGTATATTATAACGTATTTTCAATAATACACTGCATATTACGTTATATTATAAGGTATTTTCAATGATACACTGCATATTACGTTATATTACATGGTATTTTCAATGATACACTGCATATTACGTAATATTATAAGGTATTTTCAATGATACACTGCATATTAGGTTATATTATAAGGTATTTTCATTGATACACTGCATATTTCGTTATATTATAAGGTATTTTCAATGATACACTGCATATTATGTTATATTATAAGGTATTTTCAATGAAACACTGCATATAACGTTATATTAAAGGTATTTTCAATGATACACTGCATATTACGCTATATTATAAGGTATTTTCAATGATACACTGCATATTACGTTATATTACATGGTGTTTTCAATGATACACTGCATATAACTTTATATTATAAGGTATTTTCAGTGACACACTGCATATTACGTTATATTATAAGGTATTTTCATTGATACACTGCATATTAGGTTATATTATAAGGTATTTTCATTGATACACTGCATATTTCGTTATATAATAAGATATTTTCAATGATACACTGCATATTATGTTATATTATTAGGTATTTTCAATGAAACACTGCATATAACGTTATATTATAAGGTACTTTCAATGATACACTGCATATTACGTTATATTATAAGGTATTTTCAATGATAAACTACGATATACTATAAGATATTTTCAATGATACACTGCATATTACGTTATATTATAAGGTATTTTCATTGAAACACTGCATATTACGTTATATTATAAGGTATTGTCAATGATGCACTGCATATTACGTTATATTATAAGGTATTTTCAATGATAAACTACACTGTATTATAAGGTATTTTCAATGATAAAATACGATATACTATAAAGTATTTTCAATGATACACTGCATATTACGTTATATTATAACGTATTTTCAATAATACACTGCATATTACGTTATATTATAAGGTGTTTTCAATGATACGCTGCATATTACGTAATATTATAAGGTATTTTCAATGATACACTGCATATTAGGTTATATTATAAGGTATTTTCAGTGACACACTGCATATTACGTTATATTATAAGGTATTTTCATTGATACACTGCATATTAGGTTATATTATAAGGTATTTTCATTGATACACTGCATATTTCGTTATATTATAAGGTATTTTCAATGATACACTGCATATTATGTTATATTATAAGGTATTTTCAATGAAACACTGCATATAACGTTATATTATAAGGTACTTTCAATGATACACTGCATATTACGTTATATTATAAGGTATTTTCAATGATAAACTACAATATATTATTAGGTATTTTCAATGATACACTGCATATTACGTTACATTATAAGGTATTTTCAATGACACACTGCATATTACGTTATATTATAAGGTATTTTCAATGACACACTGCATATTACGTTATATTATAAGGTATTTTCAATGATAAAATACGATATACTATAAGGTATTTTCAATGATACACTGCATATTACGTTATATTATAAGGTATTTTCAGTGATACACTACAAATTACGATATATTATAAAGTATTTTCAATGATACACTGCATATTACGGTATATTATAACGTATTTTCAATAATACACTGCATATTACGTTATATTATAAGGTATTTTCAATGATACACTGCATATTACGTTATATTACATGGTATTTTCAATGATACACTGCATATTACGTAATATTATAAGGTATTTTCAATGATACACTGCATATTAGGTTATATTATAAGGTATTTTCATTGATACACTGCATATTTCGTTATATTATAAGGTATTTTCAATGATACACTGCATATTACGTTATATTAAAGGTATTTTCAATGATACACTGCATATTACGCTATATTATAAGGTGTTTTCAATGATACACTGCATATTACGTAATATTACATGGTGTTTTCAATGATACACTGCATATAACTTTATATTATAAGGTATTTTCAGTGACACACTGCATATTACGTTATATTATAAGGTATTTTCATTGATACACTGCATATTAGGTTATATTATAAGGTATTTTCATTGATACACTGCATATTTCGTTATATTATAAGGTATTTTCAATGATACACTGCATATTATGTTATATTATAAGGTATTTTCAATGATACACTGCATATAACGTTATATTAAAGGTATTTTCAATGATACACTGCATATTACGCTATATTATAAGGTATTTTCAATGATACACTGCATATTACGTTATATTACATGGTGTTTTCAATGATACACTGCATATAACTTTATATTATAAGGTATTTTCAGTGACACACTGCATATTACGTTATATTATAAGGTATTTTCATTGATACACTGCATATTAGGTTATATTATAAGGTATTTTCATTGATACACTGCATATTTCGTTATATAATAAGATATTTTCAATGATACACTGCATATTATGTTATATTATAAGGTATTTTCAATGAAACACTGCATATAACGTTATATTATAAGGTACTTTCAATGATACACTGAATATTACGTTATATTATAAGGTATTTTCAATGATAAACTACTATATATTATAAGGTATTTTCAATGATACACTGCATATTACGTTATATTATTAGGTATTTTCAATGATAAACTGCATATTAAGATATATTATAAGGTATTTTCAATGATACACTGCATATTACGTTATATTATGAGGTATTTACAATGATACACCTCATATTACGTTATATCATAGGGTATTTTCAATGATTCACTGCATATTACTTTATATTATAAGGTAGTTTCAATGATACACTGCATATTACGTTATATTATAAGGTATTTTCAATGATACACTGCATATTACGTTATATTATAAGGTATTTTCAATGATACACTGCATATTACGTGACATTATAAGGTATTTTCAATGATAAACTACTATATATTATAAGGTATTTTCACTGATACACTGCATATTACGTTATATTATAAGGTATTTTCAATGATACACTGCATATTACGTTATATTATAAGGTATTTTCAATGATACACTGTATATTACGTTATATTATGAGGTATTTTCAATGATACACTGCATATTACTTTATATTATAAGGTATTTTCAATGATACACTGCATATTACGTTATATTATAAGGTATTTTCAATGATACACTGCATATTACGTTATATTAGAAGGTATTTTCAATGATACACTGCATATTACGTTATATTATATGGTATTTTCAATGATAAACTGCATATTATGATATATTATAAGGTATTTTCAATGATACACTGCATATTACGTTATATTATAAGGTATTTTCAATGATAAACTACTATATATTATAAGGTATTTTCAATGATACACTGCATATTACGTTATATTATAAGGTATTTTCAATGATACACTGCATATTACGTGACATTATAAGGTATTTTCAATGATAAACTACTATATATTATAAGGTATTTTCACTGATACACTGCATATTACGTTATATTATAAGGTATTTTCAATGATACACTGCATATTACGTTATATTATAAGGTATTTTCAATGATAAACTACTATATATTACAAGGTATTTTCAATGATATACTGCATATTACGTTATATTATAAGTAATTTTCAATGATAAACTACTATATATTATAAGGTATTTTCAATGGTACACTGCATATTACGTTATATTATAAGGTATTTTCAATGATACACTGCATATTACGTGACATTATAAGGTATTTTCAATGATAAACTACTATATATTATAAGGTATTTTCACTGATACACTGCATATTACGTTATATTATAAGGTATTTTCAATGATACACTGCATATTACGTTATATTATGAGGTATTTTCAATGATACACTGCATATTACGTTATATTATAAGGTATTTTCAATGATACACTGCATATTACGTTATATTATAAGGTATTTTCAATGATACACTGTATATTACGTTATATTATGAGGTATTTTCAATGATACACTGCATATTACTTTATTGGGTGAGCCTTCCTGTATTCCCAGGTAGATCCCGTGGACGGGCCTTTATTCGTTGTTCTGTTACTTTTATAATAACTTTATTTCGCACTCGATTGTACACTCTGATTTTTACTTTTCGATCTACCGTGTTTCCTGCTCAATAGCCATTTACATACTCTCACTCACACTCGCTTTTCTCGCACTCACTCTTCTCCCACTTATTCCTGTCGCACGCCATCTCGTTTCCTAATTAGTCATTCACACCTCACATTCATACCATGGTTCCTAAATTACCGACTCTCCGCTAGCCGCTACATTACTCCCCCTCCAGTAACTAAGTTACGATACTAGACTCCTGTAGGGGCTTATTCGCTTTACAATGTGTGTTTTTCTACGTATATCTATATATATATTTTTCGTTTCGCGTTTGAGGAGAATCGCGAGTGATGTCGGATCACCATTATAGGATATTATTAAGTTGCCACGATTACACGGTTCCATATAATAATATCGTTGCTTTTTCACGCATTTTCGCTCATTGTTCTAGCTTCCGGCTTGGAACCTTACCGGTGGTTTAACATTTCTTTTTTCGCGACTGTTTTGTGGCTGTTCCTCTCTGTTACTTGTGCTGTCGGCTGTTCCTTCGGTGGGGGAACCCTCTGGTGTTAGGATATAGGCTGGTTTGAGTCTGTCTATTGAGATCGTTGTTTCCTTTCCTTTTACCAGTACCGAGAAGTATTTCTCGCGTCTTTGTGCCACCAGGAATGGTCCGTCATAAGCTGGTTCGAGCGCCTTCTTGACTCTGTCTACCCTTATGAACACATGAGAACAGGAATTAAGATCTTTATGAACGAATACCTTTTGGTTTGAACCTCGTTGCGTTCTGACAGGTTTCAGCTGTTCCATGTATTGCTGTAATTTGTTGACGAACGATTCGGGTTCCACTTCGATGCTCGGTGGTTCGAAAAATTCTCCAGGAAGCCTAATGTTCGTTCCATAGATCATTTGCGCCACCGAGTAATTTGTATCGTCTCTTACCGCTGCCCTTAGTCCCAACAGCACTGTGGGTAACGTTTCTGTCCATTTAATGCTGCCATGTGCTTTTAAGGCCGTTTTTAGTGTTCTGTGAAAACGTTCGATTTTTCCGTTAGTTTGTGGATGATACGGAGTCGTGTGCCGAACTCTAGCTCCACAAATGGCTGCTAGATTTCTAAATAGACGAGACTCGAACTGTCTGCCCTGGTCCGTTACTATTTTGTCTGGCACGCCGAATCTACTTACCCAATTTTTGTAGAATTTCCTACTTACGGTTTCCGCTGTGATATCTCTCAGCGGTATTACTTCCGTCCAACCTGTGAATCGATCTATACATGTTAGACAATATATTTTGCCGTCCGAAGGCGGTAACGGTCCAATGATGTCTATGTGTACCATTCTGAATCGAGCGTCTGGTTCTTGAAATTCTGCAAGCCTTGATTTTGTGTGTCTGTTCACTTTAACCTTTTGGCAACGTATACATGTTTTCGCCCAATCTCGCACTTGTTTTTTTATTCCTGGCCATATGAATTTTTCTGTTATTTGTTTGATGGTTGTTTTTGTCCCTGGGTGCGCTAAATCGTGGATCTGTTTGAACACCGTTTTTCGAAATTTTTTGGAATGTACGGTCTGATGTTATCTTGAGATATGTCGCACCACAGAGCCCTTCCGGATGGGAGTACATGTTGCTTCATTCTCAAGGAGGGACAATTTTTTATTACGTCCTTTAACTCTTCATCCGTCTCCTGTTCTTCGGCTATTCGATCGTAGTCAACTGCCGAGATTTCTTCGATTCTCGATAGTGTGTCTGCGACAATGTTATCCTTGCCGCTTACGTGCTGGACTTCTGTTGTAAATTGTGAGATAAATTGTAGTTGTCGTTGTTGTCTCGGAGAGGCCTTTTCGTTCTTTTGCCTAAATGCAAAAGTCAACGGTTTGTGGTCGGTGAATATTGTGAATTCTCTTCCCTCTAGTAAGTATTTAAATTGTTTTACCGACAGGTACATACTCAGCAACTCGCGATCGTAGGTGCTGTATGCTCTTTGCGTTTCGTTTAGCTTCTTCGAGTAGAACGCTATTGGTTTCCAGCTTCCCTGGTCATATTGTTGTAATACTGCCCCTATGGCCCAGTCTGAGGCATCTGTATATAATGATATTGGACATTCGCTTTTGGGGTAACTTAAGAGGGCAGCATCGGCTAACTCTGTTTTGCATTTTTCGAATTGCTTTATCGTTTCTTCTGACCATGGCACCTTTCTCCGATCTCGTTTTTTCGCTCCCTGCAACATTTCGTGGAGCGGAGCTTGCGTTAGTGCAGCATCTTTTAGGTATCTCCGATAAAAGTTGACCATGCCTAAGAATATGCGTAAGTCATTAATAGTTTCGGGTTTTTTATAATTTAGAATTGCCTGGACTTTTTGCGGCAGCGGGCGTGATCCATTAGCCGTAATGAGGTGTCCCAAAAATTCTACTTGGTGTACTCCCAATATCGACTTGGATGTATTGATACGTAGGCCATATTTTTCTAATCGACCGAAGATCAGTTTTAAATGCTCTTTGTGCTCTTCTTGCGAAGTTGAGGCTACTAATATATCGTCTATATAGGGAAATGCAAAATCGATACCCTGTAATACTTCATTAATAAATCTTTGAAATGTGGAAGGAGCGTTACGGAGTCCGAAACTCATGACGTTAAATTCGTATAGCCCGAATGGTGTAATGATTGCTGTTTTATGTTTGTCCTCTTCCGCGATCGGTATCTGGTAATACGCTTTGAAGAGGTCAATTTTTGAAAATATTATTTTATTTTGCAAGATAGACTGAAAGTCTTCGATTCTCGGGATTGGATAGCGATCCGGCACTGTTCGAGCATTCAGTAATCTATAGTCGCCACAAGGTCTTACCGTGCCGTCCTTTTTGTTGACGAGGTGCAATGGGCTGGCCCATTGTGATTTCGATGGCCTTATGATGTCATTGTCTAGCAAATATTTGAATTCTTGCTTTGCTATTCCTAGTCTTTTCGGGTCTAACGGCCGTGCCCTCGAGTATACCGGTTGTCCAGTTGTGACTATGTAGTGTTGGACTTGGTGTTTAATTGCTTTTGGTGCTATCTCCGGTTTAGCGATGCCTGGATATGCCCGGAGCAGTTCTGAAAATTTGGATAGTTGATTTACTGTGTTAATTCTGTGGTCATTGGTTACCGATATTATTTCGCCTTTTGACGCCAGTTGCGTGATACCATCGATTAATTGTTTCTTGTGGATATCGACTACTAATTGGAATTGATTCAGGAAATCAGCTCCAAGTATTCCTTTGTTGACCTTTGCTATTATAAATGGCCACTGAAATGGACGTCTCAGGCCCAAATCCAGTGTCAACAATTTTATGCCAAATGTTGGTATTTCGGTGCCGTTTGCTGCGTATAGTTTATACTCGCAGGATCCTTTTGCCTTCGGTCCTGCAGGGATAATTGATACATCCGCTCCCGTATCTACCAAGAACCGTAACCCTGCCTTTCTATCCTTCACTATCCGGCACTCCCTTTCGCCAATTGCAGCAGGCTTTGCCGCCTCGTCTACTGCTGGTTCGAGTTTTCCGAAACCTTCCAGCTGCACGGTTGTTTGCATTTTTCTGGCTGGCATCTGCTTCCAAATCTGAAATGATAGTAACAGAATTTTCCTTCGGGGTTAAATCTTCTTCTGGATCCGCTTCGGCTAGCGTCACGATACCGATTAGTATTTCGGCTCCTTGGTCGTGATCGCTGCTGACAACTTAACGCTGCGATTTGTTGTTCTAACGCCGATATTTTTTGTAGTAACTCGTTAATAGGAGCGTTGTTGCTACCGATAGTGGCCATTTCCACGTGCGCTACCGTTTCCGCCATTTTGTCCGCCATTTCCGCTAGTCTTTCTAACGGTTCCTCGCTCACTATGAGCACGCTTCTTACCACTTCTGGCATTTTTTCTAGCCATACTGTTCTCAAGACCCTGTCTGAAACGTCCTCAGCATCCCCCAGCGATCTCATTCTGCGGAGCAACTGACTAGGTTTCATGTCGCCCAATTCCATACCAGTAATTAGTCGTTTTATTCTCTTATTTTCGCTTTCTTTATACGTGTCTACGAGTCTCTGTTTTGCCAGCGTATATTTTTCGTCGTTCTTGCTTTTAATTATATCCCATATGGTTTCTACGAATTTAGGTTCTAGCTGCGCCACGAGGTAATTGAATTTTGTGTCCTCGCTTGTTATATTACTAATACGGAATTGTGCTTCGACTTGGTAGAACCATATTTCTGGTTTATCTACCCAGAACGGTGGAATTTTAATGCTCACCTTGTTTGTTTCCAGCTTACCGGTGGTCGGCTCGCTATTTCCCGCATTCATTTTCGGTTTCGTTTGCCACGTGGCCGACCGTTATCCTTTGATTATTTTCCTTGATTGCGCAAATCGGGGTCACCAGTTATTGGGTGAGCCTTCCTGTATTCCCAGGTAGATCCCGTGGACGGGCCTTTATTCGTTGTTCTGTTACTTTTATAATAACTTTATTTCGCACTCGATTGTACACTCTGATTTTTACTTTTCGATCTACCGTGTTTCCTGCTCGATAGCCATTTACATACTCTCACTCACACTCGCTTTTCTCGCACTCACTCTTCTCCCACTTATTCCTGTCGCACGCCATCTCGTTTCCTAATTAGTCATTCACACCTCACATTCATACCATGGTTCCTAAATTACCGACTCTCCGCTAGCCGCTACAACTTTATATTATAAGGTATTTTCAATGATACACTGCATATTACGTTATATTATAAGGTATTTTCAATGATACACTGCATATTACGTTATATTATAAGGTATTTTCAATGATAAACTACTATATATTATAAGGTATTTTCAATGATACACTGCATATTACGTTATATTAGAAGGTATTTTCAGTGATACACTGTATATTACGTTATACTATGAGGTATTTTCAATGATACACTGCATATTACGTTATATCATAGGGTATTTTCAATGATACACTGCATATTACTTTATATTATAAGGTATTTTCAATGATACACTGCATATTACGTTATATTATGAGGTATTTTCAATGATAAACTACTATATATTATAAGGTATTTTCAATGATACACTGCATATTACGTTATATTATATGGTATTTTCAATGATAAACTGCATATTACGTTATATTATAAGATATTTTCAATGATACACTGCATATTACGTTATATTATAAGGTATTTTCAATGATAAACTCCTATATATTATAAGGTATTTTCAATGATACACTGCATATTACGTTATATTATGAGGTATTTTGAATGATACACTGCACATTACGTTATATTATAAGGTATTTCCAATGATACACTGCATATTACGTTATATTATAAGGTATTTTCAATGATAAACTACTATATATTATAAGGTATTTTCAATGATACACTGCATATTACGTTATATTATGAGGTATTTTCAATGATACACCTCATATTACGTTATATCATAGGGTATTTTCAATGATTCACTGCATATTACTTTATATTATAAGGTAGTTTCAATGATACACTGCATATTACGTTATATTATAAGGAATTTTCAATGATACACTGCATATTACGTTATATTATAAGGTATTTTCAATGATACACTGCATATTACGTGATATTATAAGGTATTTTCAATGATAAACTACTATATATTATAAGGTATTTTCACTGATACACTGTATATTACGTTATATTATAAGGTATTTTCAATGATACACTGCATATTACGTTATATTATGAGGTATTTTCAATGATACACTGCATATTACGTTATATTATAAGGTATTTTCAATGATACACTGCATATTACGTTATATTATAAGGTATTTTCAATGATAAACTGCATATTATGATATATTATAAGGTATTTTCAATGATACACTGCATATTACGTTATATTATAAGGTATTTTCAATGATTCACTGTATATTACGTTATATTATGAGGTATTTTCAATGATACACTGCATATTACGTTATATTATAAGGTATTTTCAATGATACACTGCATATTACGTTATATTATAAGGTATTTTCAATGATACACTGCATATTACGTTATATTATAAGGTATTTTCAATGATAAACTACTATATATTATAAGGTATTTTCAATGATACACTGCATATTACGTTATATTAGAAGGTATTTTCAATTATACACTGCATATTACGTTATATTATATGGTATTTTCAATGATAAACTGCATATTATGATATATTATAAGGTATTTTCAATGATACACTGCATATAACGTTATATTATAAGGTATTTTCAATGATAAACTACTATATATTATAAGGTATTTTCAATGATACACTGCATATTACGTTATATTATAAGGTATTTTCAATGATAAACTACTATATATTATAAGGTATTTTCAATGATACACTGCATATTACGTTATATTATAAGGTATTTTCAATGATAAACTGCATATTATGATATATTATAAGGTATTTTCAATGATACACTGCATATTACGTTATATTATAAGGTATTTTCAATGATTCACTGTATATTACGTTATATTATGAGGTATTTTCAATGATACACTGCATATTACGTTATATTATAAGGTATTTTCAATGATACACTGCATATTACGTTATATTATAAGGTATTTTCAATGATACACTGCATATTACGTTATATTATAAGGTATTTTCAATGATAAACTACTATATATTATAAGGTATTTTCAATGATACACTGCATATTACGTTATATTAGAAGGTATTTTCAATTATACACTGCATATTACGTTATATTATATGGTATTTTCAATGATAAACTGCATATTATGATATATTATAAGGTATTTTCAATGATACACTGCATATAACGTTATATTATAAGGTATTTTCAATGATAAACTGCATATTATGATATATTATAAGGTATTTTCAATGATACACTGCATATTACGTTATATTATAAGGTATTTACAATGATAAACTACTATATATTATAAGGTATTTTCAATGATACACTGCATATTACGTTATATTATGAGGTATTTTCAATGATACACTGCATATTACGTTATGTTATAAGGTATTTTCAATGATACACTGCATATTACGTTATATTATAAGGTATTTTCAATGATACACTACAAATTACGATATATTATAAGGTATTTTCAATGATAAACTACTATATATTATAAGGTATTTTCAATGATTCACTGCATATTACGTTATATTGTAAGGTATTTTCAATGATACACTCCATATTACGTTATATTATAAGGTATTTTCAATGATACACTGCATATTACGTTATATTATGAGGTATTTTCAATGATACACTGCATATTACGTTATATTATAAGGTATTTTCTATGATACACTACTATATATTATAAGGTATTTTCAATGATACACTGCATATTACGTTATATTATAAGGTATTTTCAATGATAAACTGCATATTATGATATATTATAAGGTATTTTCAATGATACACTGCATATTACGTTATATTATAAGGTATTTTCAATGATACACTGTATATTACGTTATATTATGAGGTATTTTCAATGATACACTGCATATTACGTTATATTATAAGGTATTTTCAATGATACACTGCATATTACGTTATATTATAAGGTATTTTCAATGATAAACTACTATATATTATAAGGTATTTTCAATGATACACTGCATATTACGTTATATTATAAGGTATTTTCAATGATAAACTGCATATTATGATATATTATAAGGTATTTTCAATGATACACTGCATATTACGTTATATTATAAGGTATTTTCAATGATAAACTGCATATTATGATATATTATAAGGTATTTTCAATGATACACTGCATATTACGTTATATTATAAGGTATTTACAATGATAAACTACTATATATTATAAGGTATTTTCAATGATACACTGCATATTACGTTATATTATGAGGTATTTTCAATGATACACTGCATATTACGTTATATTATAAGGTATTTTCAATGATACACTGCATATTACGTTATATTATAAGGTATTTTCAATGATACACTACAAATTACGATATATTATAAGGTATTTTCAATGATAAACTACTATATATTATGTAACCGAACTATTATGTACTCTCTATTTATCGGATGGTTAAATCTGATTAGTATATCGGATTGGTTACCGTATCCGGTATTACTATTATGTCCTGTAGGACGAAACGGGGTTCGTGCCTCCAGGTGCTGGAAAGCGGAGTGGTTTTAACGAAAGAAAGTAAATGCTGAAGAACTTGATGTATGGGTGTAGCTAACGTGTGTATATTCTGGTACCCATGTAGATTTATAATTTATCTATTCCGTACGCCAGGTGATTTGACGTCACGCAAGAACTGTGTGTAAGAAATCGCGACTAAATCCCATTGTCAGAATGTTTACAACGCACCGACTCCGCACGCGGAATCATACACAACAATACAATGTGTTCACCTTGCCACGTTTCGAGCGTGACGAAGCGCGACGAGTGATCCAACTGGAATTCACAGAAAGTGTATATGATATTAATTTATTAGGACATCCAGGATAACGTATGCGGAAGATAGCGAATCGTCGTCAGGGCACGTTTATGTGGCCTGGGCGACTCCTCGATCCCCGGACGATCCTGAATACCTCGCGACCGTCTCTGACTCGCTCTCGCGTTAGGTGTCACAGCGAGATAGAATGCAACGTTACTCCTGCCGCAGCACGGGAGGAGAAAACGGCACCTACTCGCAAGAACGGTCTCAAAACGTATGCGGAAGATAGTGAGTTGTCGGCAGGGCACGTTTACGCGGCCTGAGCGACTCCTCAATCCCCGGACGATCTTGATACCTCCTTGTGTCCACTTAAAGCTTGATTACGGTCGCGACCACTACGAAATAGAATGTCCGATCTTCCTGCCGCAGCGCGGAAGGAAAAAACCGGCACCTACTCGCTAGGACACTTACAAGACGTATGCGGAAGATAGCGAATCGTCGTCAGGGCACGTCTACGTGGCCTGGGCGACTCCTCGATCCCCGGACGATCCTATAAGCCCCCTGTGATCGCTTGAGAATGTATATTGACCATCATACACACTAACACGGAATGCAGGTTCGATTCTGCCGGAATATACGGGAGGAGCAAGCGGCACCTATCCCTCGGAAAACTCACAAAAGCGCATGCGGAAGACAGCGAGTCGTCGGCAGGGCACGTTTACGTGGCCTGAGCGACTCCTCGATCCCCGGACACCCTCATTAGCTTCGTGGAATCGGATGCACGCAAGATCCTATGCCTTGATTCACGGGAGTCACGAGACGCACCCGTCCGTGTGTATTGTCTACGGTAGAAATTCGTGGAAGTTCGACGCGCTTGCTGAGAATTATGTCTGACCACTCGACGGTCTCGCGGCCACACTGTTTGCCTACTACACGGCGCCAGGCGCGAGATTTCTCACGTGTTACAAGTTAACGAGGATCGGTGATAGCGCGCAACATGAAATCTTACTTGACGGATGTATTCCCATCATCTATTCTGTATCACATATGCACAATCACAAATCCTTGCCAACTTGCTCCGTGTTCCTGGCAAGAGACGCACGCGATCACGAACTTTTACCAATTTGCGCACTTTCCGCGAACTATTTAATTTTTAATGTCAGCCGCTCCGGGCTATACCGAACAATCAGTAGAAAAAAAAAACGACTTACTTACTAAACGCGAGCATTTGTATTTTAATGTCAGCCACTCTGGGCTATACCGAATGATCGGTAGGAAAAACGATTTACTCGTTGAACACGAGCTTCTATATTTTAATGTCAGCCACTCTGGGTTATACCGAATGATCGGTAGGAAAAACGATCTACTCGTTAAACGCGAGCTTCTATATTTAAATGTCAGCCACTCTGGGCTATACCGAATGATCGGTAATCGCGAATTGACTCGCGGTGACTCGTGCGTGCTTATCGGAGCTAGTCCAGGCGCAGAGTGATCAATCTGATGCTCGCATCGACCTCCTTCGATCGCTATCGAGAGGGGATCGATGCGCGCGCATCTCACAAGTGGATTTATCCTGTGCTCCTTTTCTATGACAAGGATCGCGCGTGATACCGCAAGTCGTCGTGGTGGGAATCGATATTGTTGTTCTCGTCGCACGAGATATCGATATGTGATCGACGCGGTCACAATTATAAGGTATTTTCAATGATTCACTGCATATTACGTTATATTGTAAGGTATTTTCAATGATACACTCCATATTACGTTATATTATAAGGTATTTTCAATGATACACTGCATATTACGTTATATTATGAGGTATTTTCAATGATACACTGCATATTACGTTATATTATAAGGTATTTTCTATGATACACTACTATATATTATAAGGTATTTTCAATGATACACTGCATATTACGTTATATTATAAGGTATTTTCAATGATACACTGCATATTACGTTATATTGTAAGGTATTTTCAATGATACACTGCATATTACGTTATATTATAAGGTATTTTCAATGATAAACTGCATATTACGTTATATTATAAGGTATTTTCAATGATACACTGCATATTACGTTATATTATAAGGTGTTCTCAATGATACACTGCATATTACGTTATATTGTAAGGTATTTTCAATGATACACTGCATATTACGTTATATTATGAGGTATTTTCAATGATACACTGCATATTACGTTATATTATGAGGTATTTTCAATGATACACTGCATATTACGTTATATTATGAGGTATTTTCAATGATACACTGCATATTACGTTATATTATAAGGTATTTTCAATGATACACTGCATATTACGTTATATTATAAGGTATTTTCAATGATAAACTGCATATTACGTTATATTATAAGGTATTTACAATGATACACTGCATATTACGTTATATTATTAGGTATTTTCAATGATACACTGCATATTACGTTATATTATGAGGTATTTTCAATGATACACTGCATACTACGTTATATTATAATGTATTTTCAATGATACACTGCATATTACGTTATATTATAAGGTATTTTCAATGATACACTGCATATTACGTTATATTATAAGGTATTTTCAATGATAAACTGCATATTATGATATATTATATGGTATTTTCAATGATACACTGCATATTACGTTATATTATAAGGTATTTTCAATGATACACTGTATATTACGTTATATTATGAGGTATTTTCAATGATACACTGCATATTACGTTATATTATAAGGTATTTTCAATGATACACTGCCTATTACGTTATATTATAAGGTATTTTCAATGATACACTGCATATTACGTTATATTATAAGGTATTTTCAATGATAAACTCCTATATATTATAAGGTATTTTCAATGATACACTGCATATTACGTTATATTATGAGGTATTTTGAATGATACACTGCACATTACGTTATATTATAAGGTATTTCCAATGATACACTGCATATTACGTTATATTATAAGGTATTTTCAATGATAAACTACTATATATTATAAGGTATTTTCAATGATACACTGCATATTACGTTATATTATGAGGTATTTTCAATGATACACTGCATATTACGTTATATTATAAGGTATTTTCAATGATACACTGCATATTACGTTATATTATAAGGTATTTTCAATGATAAACTGCATATTACGTTATATTATAAGGTATTTACAATGATACACTGCATATTACGTTATATTATTAGGTATTTTCAATGATACACTGCATATTACGTTATATTATGAGGTATTTTCAATGATACACTGCATACTACGTTATATTATAATGTATTTTCAATAATACACTGCATATTACGTTATATTATAAGGTATTTTCAATGATACACTGCATATTACGTTATATTATAAGGTATTTTCAATGATAAACTGCATATTATGATATATTATAAGGTATTTTCAATGATACACTGCATATTACGTTATATTATAAGGTATTTTCAATGATACACTGTATATTACGATATATTATGAGGTATTTTCAATGATACACTGCATATTACGTTATATTATAAGGTATTTTCAATGATACACTGCATATTACGTTATATTATAAGGTATTTTCAATGATAAACTCCTATATATTATAAGGTATTTTCAATGATACACTGCATATTACGTTATATTATGAGGTATTTTGAATGATACACTGCACATTACGTTATATTATAAGGTATTTCCAATGATACACTGCATATTACGTTATATTATAAGGTATTTTCAATGATAAACTACTATATATTATAAGGTATTTTCAATGATACACTGCATATTACGTTATATTATGAGGTATTTTCAATGATACACCTCATATTACGTTATATCATAGGGTATTTTCAATGATTCACTGCATATTACTTTATATTATAAGGTAGTTTCAATGATACACTGCATATTACGTTATATTATAAGGAATTTTCAATGATACACTGCATATTACTTTATATTATAAGGTAGTTTCAATGATACACTGCATATTACGTTATATTATAAGGAATTTTCAATGATACACTGCATATTACGTTATATTATAAGGTATTTTCAATGATAAACTGCATATTACGTTATATTATAAGGTATTTTCAATGATACACTGCATATTACGTTATATTATAAGGTGTTCTCAATGATACACTGCATATTACGTTATATTGTAAGGTATTTTCAATGATACACTGCATATTACGTTGTATTATGAGGTATTTTCAATGATACACCTCATATTACGTTATATCATAGGGTATTTTCAATGATTCACTGCATATTACTTTATATTATAAGGTAGTTTCAATGATACACTGCATATTACGTTATATTATAAGGTATTTTCAATGATACACTGCATATTACGTTATATTATAAGGTATTTTCAATGATACACTGCATATTACGTTATATTATAAGGTATTTACAATGATAAACTGCATATTATGATATATTATAAGGTATTTTCAATGATACACTGCATATTACGTTATATTATAAGGTATTTACAATGATAAACTACTATATATTATAAGGTATTTTCAATGCTACACTGCATATTACGTTATATTATAAGGTATTTTCAATGATAAACTACTATATATTATAAGGTATTTTCAATGATACACTGCATATTACGTTATATTAGAAGGTATTTTCAATTATACACTGCATATTACGTTATATTATATGGTATTTTCAATGATAAACTGCATATTATGATATATTATAAGGTATTTTCAATGATACACTGCATATAACGTTATATTATAAGGTATTTTCAATGATAAACTACTATATATTATAAGGTATTTTCAATGATACACTGCATATTACGTTATATTATAAGGTATTTACAATGATAAACTACTATATATTATAAGGTATTTTCAATGATACACTGCATATTACGTTATATTATGAGGTATTTTCAATGATACACTGCATATTACGTTATATTATAAGGTATTTTCAATGATACACTGCATATTACGTTATATTATAAGGTATTTTCAATGATACACTACAAATTACGATATATTATAAGGTATTTTCAATGATAAACTACTATATATTATAAGGTATTTTCAATGATTCACTGCATATTACGTTATATTGTAAGGTATTTTCAATGATACACTCCATATTACGTTATATTATAAGGTATTTTCAATGATACACTGCATATTACGTTATATTATGAGGTATTTTCAATGATACACTGCATATTACGTTATATTATAAGGTATTTTCAATGATACACTGCATATTACGTTATATTATAAGGTATTTTCAATGATACACTGCATATTACGTTATATTATAAGGTATTTTCTATGATACACTACTATATATTATAAGGTATTTTCAATGATACACTGCATATTACGTTATATTATAAGGTATTTTCAATGATACACTGCATATTACGTTATATTGTAAGGTATTTTCAATGATACACTGCATATTACGTTATATTATAAGGTATTTTCAATGATAAACTGCATATTACGTTATATTATAAGGTATTTTCAATGATACACTGCATATTACGTTATATTATAAGGTGTTCTCAATGATACACTGCATATTACGTTATATTGTAAGGTATTTTCAATGATACACTGCATATTACGTTATATTATGAGGTATTTTCAATGATACACTGCATATTACGTTATATTATAAGGTATTTTCAATGATACACTGCATATTACGTTATATTATAAGGTATTTTCAATGATACACTGCATATTACGTTATATTATGAGGTATTTTGAATGATACACTGCACATTACGTTATATTATAAGGTATTTCCAATGATACACTGCATATTACGTTATATTATAAGGTATTTTCAATGATAAACTACTATATATTATAAGGTATTTTCAATGATACACTGCATATTACGTTATATTATGAGGTATTTTCAATGATACACCTCATATTACGTTGTATCATAGGGTATTTTCAATGATTCACTGCATATTACTTTATATTATAAGGTAGTTTCAATGATACACTGCATATTACGTTATATTATAAGGAATTTTCAATGATACACTGCATATTACGTTATATTATAAGGTATTTTCAATGATACACTGCATATTACGTTATATTATAAGGTATTTCCAATGATACACTGCATATTACGTTATATTATAAGGTATTTTCAATGATAAACTACTATATATTATATGGTATTTTCAATGATACACTGCATATTACGTTGTATTATGAGGTATTTTCAATGATACACCTCATATTACGTTATATCATAGGGTATTTTCAATGATTCACTGCATATTACTTTATATTATAAGGTAGTTTCAATGATACACTGCATATTACGTTATATTATAAGGAATTTTCAATGATACACTGCATATTACGTTATATTATAAGGTATTTTCAATGATACACTGCATATTACGTTATATTATAAGGTATTTTCAATGATAAACTGCATATTATGATATATTATAAGGTATTTTCAATGATACACTGCATATTACGTTATATTATAAGGTTTTTTCAATGATACACTGCATATTACGTTATATTATAAGGTATTTTCAATGATAAACTCCTATATATTATAAGGTATTTTCAATGATACACTGCATATTACGTTATATTATGAGGTATTTTGAATGATACACTGCACATTACGTTATATTATAAGGTATTTTCAATGATACACTGCATATTACGTTATATTATAAGGTATTTTCAATGATAAACTACTATATATTATAAGGTATTTTCAATGATACACTGCATATTACGTTATATTATGAGGTATTTTCAATGATACACCTCATATTACGTTATATTATGAGGTATTTTCAATGATACACCTCATATTACGTTATATCATAGGGTATTTTCAATGATTCACTGCATATTACTTTATATTATAAGGTAGTTTCAATGATACACTGCATATTACGTTATATTATAAGGTATTTTCAATGATAAACTACTATATATTATAAGGTATTTTCAATGATACACTGCATATTACGTTATATTATGAGGTATTTTTAATGATACACCTCATATTACGTTATATCATAGGGTATTTTCAATGATTCACTGCATATTACTTTATATTATAAGGTAGTTTCAATGATACACTGCATATTACGTTATATTATAAGGAATTTTCAATGATACACTGCATATTACGTTATATTATAAGGTATTTTCAATGATAAACTACTATATATTATAACGTATTTTCAATGATACACTGCATATTACGTTATATTAGAAGGTATTTTCAATTATACACTGCATATTACGTTATATTATATGGTATTTTCAATGATAAACTGCATATTATGATATATTATAAGGTATTTTCAATGATACACTGCATATAACGTTATATTATAAGGTATTTTCAATGATAAACTACTATATATTATAAGGTATTTTCAATGATACACTGCATATTACGTTATATTATAAGGTATTTTCAATGATAAACTGCATATTACGTTATATTATAAGGTATTTTCAATGATACACTGCATATTACGTTATATTATAAGGTATTTTCAATGATACACTGCATATTACGTTATATTATAAGGTATTTTCAATGATAAACTGCATATTACGTTATATTATAAGGTATTTACAATGATACACTGCATATTACGTTATATTATAAGGTATTTTCAATGATACACTGCATATTACTTTATATTATGAGGTATTTTCAATGATACACTGCATACTACGTTATATTATAATGTATTTTCAATGATACACTGCATATTACGTTATATTATAAGGTATTTTCAATGATACACTGCATATTACGTTATATTATAAGGTATTTTCAATGATAAACTGCATATTATGATATATTATAAGGTATTTTCAATGATACACTGCATATAACGTTATATTATAAGGTATTTTCAATGATAAACTACTATATATTATAAGGTATTTTCAATGATACACTGCATATTACGTTATATTATGAGGTATTTTCAATGATACACTGCATATTACGTTATATTATAAGGTATTTTCAATGATACACTGCATATTACGTTATATTATAAGGTATTTTCAATGATACACTACAAATTACGATATATTATAAGGTATTTTCAATGATAAACTACTATATATTATAAGGTATTTTCAATGATTCACTGCATATTACGTTATATTGTAAGGTATTTTCAATGATACACTCCATATTACGTTATATTATAAGGTATTTTCAATGATACACTGCATATTACGTTATATTATGAGGTATTTTCAATGATACACTGCATATTACGTTATATTATAAGGTATTTTCTATGATACACTACTATATATTATAAGGTATTTTCAATGATACACTGCATATTACGTTATATTATAAGGTATTTTCAATGATACACTGCATATTACGTTATATTGTAAGGTATTTTCAATGATACACTGCATATTACGTTATATTATAAGGTATTTTCAATGATAAACTGCATATTACGTTATATTATAAGGTATTTTCAATGATACACTGCATATTACGTTATATTATAAGGTGTTCTCAATGATACACTGCATATTACGTTATATTGTAAGGTATTTTCAATGATACACTGCATATTACGTTATATTATGAGGTATTTTCAATGATACACTGCATATTACGTTATATTATAAGGTATTTTCAATGATACACTGCATATTACGTTATATTATAAGGTATTTTCAATGATACACTGCATATTACGTTATATTATGAGGTATTTTCAATGATAAACTACTATATATTATAAGGTATTTTCAATGATACACTGCATATTACGTTATATTATAAGGTATTTTCAATGATACACTGCATATTACGTTATATTATAAGGTGTTTTCAATGATACACTGCATATTACGTTATATTGTAAGGTATTTTCAATGATACACTGCATATTACGTTATATTATAAGGTATTTTCAATGATAAACTGCATATTACGTTATATTATAAGGTATTTTCAATGATACACTGCATATTACGTTATATTATAAGGTGTTCTCAATGATACACTGCATATTACGTTATATTGTAAGGTATTTTCAATGATACACTGCATATTACGTTATATTATGAGGTATTTTCAATGATACACTGCATATTACGTTATATTATAAGGTATTTTCAATGATACACTGCATATTACGTTATATTATAAGGTATTTTCAATGATACACTGCATATTACGTTATATTATAAGGTATTTTCTATGATACACTACTATATATTATAAGGTATTTTCAATGATACACTGCATATTACGTTATATTATAAGGTATTTTCAATGATACACTGCATATTACGTTATATTGTAAGGTATTTTCAATGATACACTGCATATTACGTTATATTATAAGGTATTTTCAATGATAAACTGCATATTACGTTATATTATAAGGTATTTTCAATGATACACTGCATATTACGTTATATTATAAGGTGTTCTCAATGATACACTGCATATTACGTTATATTGTAAGGTATTTTCAATGATACACTGCATATTACGTTATATTATGAGGTATTTTCAATGATACACTGCATATTACGTTATATTATAAGGTATTTTCAATGATACACTGCATATTACGTTATATTATAAGGTATTTTCAATGATACACTGCATATTACGTTATATTATGAGGTATTTTCAATGATAAACTACTATATATTATAAGGTATTTTCAATGATACACTCCATATTACGTTATATTATAAGGTATTTTCAATGATACACTGCATATTACGTTATATTATAAGGTGTTTTCAATGATACACTGCATATTACGTTATATTGTAAGGTATTTTCAATGATACACTGCATATTACGTTATATTATAAGGTATTTTCAATGATAAACTGCATATTACGTTATATTATAAGGTATTTTCAATGATACACTGCATATTACGTTATATTATAAGGTGTTCTCAATGATACACTGCATATTACGTTATATTGTAAGGTATTTTCAATGATACACTGCATATTACGTTATATTATGAGGTATTTTCAATGATACACTGCATAGTACGTTATATTATAAGGTATTTTCAATGATACACTGCATATTACGTTATATTATAAGGTATTTTCAATGATACACTGCATATTACGTTATATTATGAGGTATTTTGAATGATACACTGCACATTACGTTATATTATAAGGTATTTCCAATGATACACTGCATATTACGTTATATTATAAGGTATTTTCAATGATAAACTACTATATATTATAAGGTATTTTCAATGATACACTGCATATTACGTTATATTATGAGGTATTTTCAATGATACACCTCATATTACGTTGTATCATAGGGTATTTTCAATGATTCACTGCATATTACTTTATATTATAAGGTAGTTTCAATGATACACTGCATATTACGTTATATTATAAGGAATTTTCAATGATACACTGCATATTACGTTATATTATAAGGTTTTTTCAATGATACACTGCATATTACGTTATATTATAAGGTATTTCCAATGATACACTGCATATTACGTTATATTATAAGGTATTTTCAATGATAAACTACTATATATTATATGGTATTTTCAATGATACACTGCATATTACGTTGTATTATGAGGTATTTTCAATGATACACCTCATATTACGTTATATCATAGGGTATTTTCAATGATTCACTGCATATTACTTTATATTATAAGGTAGTTTCAATGATACACTGCATATTACGTTATATTATAAGGAATTTTCAATGATACACTGCATATTACGTTATATTATAAGGTATTTTCAATGATACACTGCATATTACGTTATATTATAAGGTATTTTCAATGATAAACTGCATATTATGATATATTATAAGGTATTTTCAATGATACACTGCATATTACGTTATATTATAAGGTTTTTTCAATGATACACTGCATATTACGTTATATTATAAGGTATTTTCAATGATAAACTCCTATATATTATAAGGTATTTTCAATGATACACTGCATATTACGTTATATTATGAGGTATTTTGAATGATACACTGCACATTACGTTATATTATAAGGTATTTCCAATGATACACTGCATATTACGTTATATTATAAGGTATTTTCAATGATAAACTACTATATATTATAAGGTATTTTCAATGATACACTGCATATTACGTTATATTATGAGGTATTTTCAATGATACACCTCCTATTACGTTATATCATAGGGTATTTCCAATGATACACTGCATATTACGTTATATTATAAGGTATTTTCAATGATAAACTACTATATATTATAAGGTATTTTCAATGATACACTGCATATTACGTTATATTATGAGGTATTTTCAATGATACACCTCATATTACGTTATATCATAGGGTATTTTCAATGATTCACTGCATATTACTTTATATTATAAGGTAGTTTTGAATGATACACTGCATATTACGTTATATTATAAGGAATTTTCAATGATACACTGCATATTACGTTATATTATAAGGTTTTTTCAATGATACACTGCATATTACGTTATATTATAAGGTATTTTCAATGATACACTGCATATTACGTTATATTATAAGGTATTTTCAATGATAAACTACTATATATTATATGGTATTTTCAATGATACACTGCATATTACGTTATATTATGAGGTATTTTTAATGATACACCTCATATTACGTTATATCATAGGGTATTTTCAATGATTCACTGCATATTACTTTATATTATAAGGTAGTTTCAATGATACACTGCATATTACGTTATATTATAAGGAATTTTCAATGATACACTGCATATTACGTTATATTATAAGGTATTTTCAATGATACACTGCATATTACGTTATATTATAAGGTATTTTCAATGATAAACTGCATATTATGATATATTATAAGGTATTTTCAATGATACACTGCATATTACGTTATATTATAAGGTTTTTTCAATGATACACTGCATATTACGTTATATTATAAGGTATTTTCAATGATAAACTCCTATATATTATAAGGTATTTTCAATGATACACTGCATATTACGTTATATTATGAGGTATTTTGAATGATACACTGCACATTACGTTATATTATAAGGTATTTCCAATGATACACTGCATATTACGTTATATTATAAGGTATTTTCAATGATAAACTACTATATATTATAAGGTATTTTCAATGATACACTGCATATTACGTTATATTATGAGGTATTTTCAATGATACACCTCATATTACGTTATATTATGAGGTATTTTCAATGATACACCTCATATTACGTTATATCATAGGGTATTTTCAATGATTCACTGCATATTACTTTATATTATAAGGTATTTTCAATGATACACTGCATATTACGTTATATTATAAGGTATTTTCAATGATAAACTACTATATATTATAAGGTATTTTCAATGATACACTGCATATTACGTTATATTATGAGGTATTTTTAATGATACACCTCATATTACGTTATATCATAGGGTATTTTCAATGATTCACTGCATATTACTTTATATTATAAGGTAGTTTCAATGATACACTGCATATTACGTTATATTATAAGGAATTTTCAATGATACACTGCATATTACGTTATATTATAAGGTATTTTCAATGATAAACTACTATATATTATAACGTATTTTCAATGATACACTGCATATTACGTTATATTAGAAGGTATTTTCAATTATACACTGCATATTACGTTATATTATATGGTATTTTCAATGATAAACTGCATATTATGATATATTATAAGGTATTTTCAATGATACACTGCATATTACGTTATATTATAAGGTATTTTCAATGATAAACTACTATATATTATAAGGTATTTTCAATGATACACTGCATATTACGTTATATTATAAGGTATTTTCAATGATAAACTGCATATTACGTTATATTATAAGGTATTTTCAATGATACACTGCATATTACGTTATATTATAAGGTATTTTCAATGATACACTGCATATTACGTTATATTATAAGGTATTTTCAATGATAAACTGCATATTACGTTATATTATAAGGTATTTACAATGATACACTGCATATTACGTTATATTATAAGGTATTTTCAATGATACACTGCATATTACTTTATATTATGAGGTATTTTCAATGATACACTGCATATTACGTTATATTATAATGTATTTTCAATGATACACTGCATATTACGTTATATTATAAGGTATTTTCAATGATACACTGCATATTACGTTATATTATAAGGTATTTTCAATGATAAACTGCATATTATGATATATTATAAGGTATTTTCAATGATACACTGCATATTACGTTATATTATAAGGTATTTTCAATGATACACTGCATATTACGTTATATTATGAGGTATTTTCAATGATACACTGCATATTACGTTATATTATAAGGTATTTTCAATGATACACTGCATATTACGTTATATTATAAGGTATTTTCAATGATACACTGCATATTACGTTATATTATAAGGTATTTTCAATGATACACTGCATATTACGTTATATTATAAGGTATTTTCAATGATAAACTGCATATTATGATATATTATAAGGTATTTTCAATGATACACTGCATATTACGTTATATTATAAGGTATTTGCAATGATAAACTACTATATATTATAAGGTATTTTCAATGATACCTTGCATATTACGTTATATTATGAGGTATTTTCAATGATACACTGCATATTACGTTATATTATAAGGTATTTTCAATGATACACTGCATATTACGTTATATTATAAGGTATTTTCAATGATAAACTGCATATTATGATATATTATAACGTATTTTCAATGATACACTGCATATTACGTTATATTATAAGGTGTTTTCAATGATACACTGCATATTACGTTATATTGTAAGGTATTTTCAATGATACACTGCATATTACGTTATATTATGAGGTATTTTCAATGATACACTGCATATTACGTTATATTATGAGGTATATTCAATGATACACTGCATATTACGTTATATTATAAGGTATTTTCAATGATACACTGCATATTACGTTATATTATGAGGTATTTTCAATGATACACTGCATATTATGATATATTATGAGGTATTTTCAATGATACACTGCATATTACGTTATATTATAAGGTATTTTCGATGATACACAGCATATTACGTTATATTATAAGGTATTTTCAATGATACACTACAAATTACAATATATTATAAGGTATTTTCAATGATAAACTACTATATATTATAAGATATTTTCAATGATACACTGCATATTACGTTATATTATAAGGTATTTTCAATGATACACTGCATATTACGTTATATTATAAGGTATTTTCAATGATAAACTGCATATTATGATATATTATAACGTATTTTCAATGATACACTGCATATTACGTTATATTAGAAGGTGTTTTCAATGATACACTGCATATTACGTTATATTGTAAGGTATTTTCAATGATACACTGCATATTACGTTATATTATGAGGTATTTTCAATGATACACTGAATATTACGTTATATTATGAGGTATTTTCAATGATACACTGCATATTACGTTATATTATAAGGTATTTTCAATGATAAACTGCATATTATGATATATTATAACGTATTTTCAATGATACACTGCATATTACGTTATATTAGAAGGTGTTTTCAATGATACACTGCATATTACGTTATATTGTAAGGTATTTTCAATGATACACTGCATATTACGTTATATTATAAGGTTTTTTCAATGATACACTGCATATTACGTTATATTATAAGGTATTTTCAATGATACACTGCATATTACGTTATATTATAAGGTATTTTCAATGATAAACTACTATATATTATATGGTATTTTCAATGATACACTGCATATTACGTTATATTATGAGGTATTTTTAATGATACACCTCATATTACGTTATATCATAGGGTATTTTCAATGATTCACTGCATATTACTTTATATTATAAGGTAGTTTCAATGATACACTGCATATTACGTTATATTATAAGGAATTTTCAATGATAAACTGCATATTATGATATATCATAAGGTATTTTCAATGATACACTGCATATTACGTTATATTATAAGGTTTTTTCAATGATACACTGCATATTACGTTATATTATAAGGTATTTTCAATGATAAACTCCTATATATTATAAGGTATTTTCAATGATACACTGCATATTACGTTATATTATGAGGTATTTTGAATGATACACTGCACATTACGTTATATTATAAGGTATTTCCAATGATACACTGCATATTACGTTATATTATAAGGTATTTTCAATGATAAACTACTATATATTATAAGGTATTTTCAATGATACACTGCATATTACGTTATATTATGAGGTATTTTCAATGATACACCTCATATTACGTTATATTATGAGGTATTTTCAATGATACACCTCATATTACGTTATATCATAGGGTATTTTCAATGATTCACTGCATATTACTTTATATTATAAGGTATTTCCAATGATACACTGCATATTACGTTATATTATAAGGTATTTTCAATGATAAACTACTATATATTATAAGGTATTTTCAATGATACACTGCATATTACGTTATATTATAAGGTATTTTCAATGATACACCTCATATTACGTTATATCATAGGGTATTTTCAATGATTCACTGCATATTACTTTATATTATAAGGTAGTTTCAATGATACACTGCATATTACGTTATATTATAAGGTATTTTCAATGATACACTGCATATTACGTTATATTATAAGGTATTTTCAATGATAAACTACTATATATTATAACGTATTTTCAATGATACACTGCATATTACGTTATATTAGAAGGTATTTTCAATTATACACTGCATATTACGTTATATTATATGGTATTTTCAATGATAAACTGCATATTATGATATATTATAAGGTATTTTCAATGATACACTGCATATAACGTTATATTATAAGGTATTTTCAATGATAAACTACTATATATTATAAGGTATTTTCAATGATACACTGCATATTACGTTATATTATAAGGTATTTTCAATGATAAACTGCATATTACGTTATATTATAAGGTATTTTCAATGATACACTGCATATTACGTTATATTATAAGGTATTTTCAATGATACACTGCATATTACGTTATATTATAAGGTATTTTCAATGATAAACTGCATATTACGTTATATTATAAGGTATTTACAATGATACACTGCATATTACGTTATATTATAAGGTATTTTCAATGATACACTGCATATTACTTTATATTATGAGGTATTTTCAATGATACACTGCATACTACGTTATATTATAATGTATTTTCAATGATACACTGCATATTACGTTATATTATAAGGTATTTTCAATGATACACTGCATATTACGTTATATTATAAGGTATTTTCAATGATAAACTGCATATTATGATATATTATAAGGTATTTTCAATGATACACTGCATATTACGTTATATTATAAGGTATTTTCAATGATACACTGTATATTACGTTATATTATGAGGTATTTTCAATGATACACTGCATATTACGTTATATTATAAGGTATTTTCAATGATACACTGCATATTACGTTATATTATAAGGTATTTTCAATGATACACTGCATATTACGTTATATTATAAGGTATTTTCAATGATACACTGCATATTACGTTATATTATAAGGTATTTTCAATGATAAACTGCATATTATGATATATTATAAGGTATTTTCAATGATACACTGCATATTACGTTATATTATAAGGTATTTGCAATGATAAACTACTATATATTATAAGGTATTTTCAATGATACACTGCATATTACGTTATATTATGAGGTATTTTCAATGATACACTGCATATTACGTTATATTATAAGGTATTTTCAATGATACACTGCATATTACGTTATATTATAAGGTATTTTCAATGATAAACTGCATATTATGATATATTATAACGTATTTTCAATGATACACTGCATATTACGTTATATTATAAGGTGTTTTCAATGATACACTGCATATTACGTTATATTGTAAGGTATTTTCAATGATACACTGCATATTACGTTATATTATAAGGTATTTTCAATGATACACTGCATATTACGTTATATTATGAGGTATATTCAATGATACACTGCATATTACGTTATATTATAAGGTATTTTCAATGATACACTGCATATTACGTTATATTATGAGGTATTTTCAATGATACACTGCATATTATGATATATTATGAGGTATTTTCAATGATACACTGCATATTACGTTATATTATAAGGTATTTTCGATGATACACAGCATATTACGTTATATTATAAGGTATTTTCAATGATACACTACAAATTACAATATATTATAAGGTATTTTCAATGATAAACTACTATATATTATAAGATATTTTCAATGATACACTGCATATTACGTTATATTATAAGGTATTTTCAATGATACACTGCATATTACGTTATATTATAAGGTATTTTCAATGATAAACTGCATATTATGATATATTATAACGTATTTTCAATGATACACTGCATATTACGTTATATTAGAAGGTGTTTTCAATGATACACTGCATATTACGTTATATTGTAAGGTATTTTCAATGATACACTGCATATTACGTTATATTATGAGGTATTTTCAATGATACACTGCATATTACGTTATATTATGAGGTATTTTCAATGATACACTGCATATTACGTTATATTATAAGGTATTTTCAATGATAAACTGCATATTATGATATATTATAACGTATTTTCAATGATACACTGCATATTACGTTATATTAGAAGGTGTTTTCAATGATACACTGCATATTACGTTATATTGTAAGGTATTTTCAATGATACACTGCATATTACGTTATATTATGAGGTATTTTCAATGATACACTGCATATTACGTTATATTATGAGGTATTTTCAATGATACACTGCATATTACGTTATATTATAAGGTATTTTCAATGATACACTGCATATTACGTTATATTATGAGGTATTTTCAATGATACACTGCATATTATGATATATTATGAGGTATTTTCAATGATACACTGCATATTACGTTATATTATAAGGTATTTTCGATGATACACAGCATATTACGTTATATTATAAGGTATTTTCAATGATACACTACAAATTACAATATATTATAAGGTATTTTCAATGATAAACTACTATATATTATAAGATATTTTCAATGATACACTGCATATTACGTTATATTATGAGGTATTTTCAATGATACACTGCATATTACGTTATATTATAAGGTATTTTCAATGATACACTGCATATTACGTAATATTATAAGGTATTTTCAATGATACACTGCATATTACGTTATATTATGAGGTATTTTCAATGATACACTGCATATTACGTTATATTATAAGGTGTTTTCAATGATACACTGCATATTACGTTATATTGTAAGGTATTTTCAATGATACACTGCATATTACGTTATATTATGAGGTATTTTCAATGATAAACTGCATATTATGATATATTATAACGTATTTTCAATGATACACTGCATATTACGTTATATTATAAGGTATTTTCTATGATACACTGCATAATACGTTATATTATAAGCTATTTTCAATGATACACTGCATATTACGTTATATTATAAGGTATTTTCAATGATACAGTGCATATTACGTTATATTATAAGGTATTTTCAATGATAAACTACTATATATTATAAGGTATTTTCAATGATACACTGCATATTACGTTATATTATAAGGTATTTTCAATGATAAACTACTATATATTATAAGGTATTTTCAATGATACACTGCATATTACGTTATATTATGAGGTATTTTCAATGATACACTGCATATTACGTTATATTATGAGGTATTTTCAATGATACACTGCATATTACGTTATATTATGAGGTATTTTCAATGATACACTGCATATTACGTTATATTATAAGGTGTTTTCAATGATACACTGCATATTATGATATATTATGAGGTATTTTCAATGATACACTGCATATTACGTTATATTATAAGGTATTTTCGATGATACACAGCATATTACGTTATATTATAAGGTATTTTCAATGATACACTACAAATTACAATATATTATAAGGTATTTTCAATGATAAACTACTATATATTATAAGATATTTTCAATGATACACTGCATATTACGTTATATTATGAGGTATTTTCAATGATACACTGCATATTACGTTATATTATGAGGTATTTTCAATGATACACTGCATATTACGTTATATTGTAAGGTATTTTCAATGATACACTGCATATTACGTTATATTATGAGGTATTTTCAATGATACACTGCATATAACGTTATATTATATGGTATTTTCAATGATACACTGCATATTACGTTATATTATAAGGTACTTTCAATGATACACTACAAATTACGATATATTATAAGGTATTTTCAATGATAAACTACTGTATATTATAAGGTATTTTCAATGATACACTGCATATTACATTATTTTATAATGTATTTTCAATGATACACTGCATATTACGTTATATAATAAGGTATTTTCAAAGATACACTGCATATTATGATATATTATGAGGTATTTTCAATGATACACTGCATATTACGTTATATTATAAGGTATTTTCAATGATAAACTACTATATATTATAAGGTATTTTCAATGATACACTACAAATTACGATATATTATAAGGTATTTTCAATGATACACTACAAATTACGATATATTATAAGGTATTTTCAATGATAAACTACTATATATTATAAGGTATTTTCAATGATTCACTGCATATTACGTTATATTGTAAGGTATTTTCAATGATACACTGCATATTACGTTATATTATAAGGTATTTTCAATGATACACTGCATATTACGTTATATTATGAGGTATTTTCAATGATACACTGCATATTACGTTATATTATAAGGTATTTTCTATGATACACTGCATAATACGTTATATTATAATCTATTTTCAATGATACACTGCATATTACGTTATATTATAAGGTATTTTCAATGATACAGTGCATATTACGTTATATTATAAGGTATTTTCAATGATAAACTACTATATATTATAAGGTATTTTCAATGATACACTGCATATTACGTTATATTATAAGGTATTTTCAATGATAAACTACTATATATTATAAGGTATTTTCAATGATACACTGCATATTACGTTATATTATAAGGTATTTTCAATGATAAACTGCATATTATGATATATTATAAGGTATTTTCAATGATACACTGCATATTACGTTATATTATAAGGTATTTACAATGATAAACTACTATATATTATAAGGTATTTTCAATGATACACTGCATATTACGTTATATTATGAGGTATTTTCAATGATACACTGCATATTACGTTATATTATGAGGTATTTTCAATGATACACTGCATATTACGTTATATTATGAGGTATTTTCAATGATACACTGCATATTACGTTATATTATAAGGTATTTTCAATGATACACTGCATATTACGTTATATTATGAGGTATTTTCAATGATACACTGCATATTATGATATATTATGAGGTATTTTCAATGATACACTGCATATTACGTTATATTATAAGGTATTTTCGATGATACACAGCATATTACGTTATATTATAAGGTATTTTCAATGATACACTACAAATTACAATATATTATAAGGTATTTTCAATGATAAACTACTATATATTATAAGATATTTTCAATGATACACTGCATATTACGTTATATTATGAGGTATTTTCAATGATACACTGCATATTACGTTATATTATAAGGTATTTTCAATGATACACTGCATATTACGTAATATTATAAGGTATTTTCAATGATACACTGCATATTACGTTATATTATGAGGTATTTTCAATGATACACTGCATATTACGTTATATTATAAGGTATTTTCAATGATACACTGCATATTACGTTATATTATAAGGTATTTTCAATGATAAACTACTATATATTATAAGGTATTTTCAATGATACACTACAAATTATAAGGTATTTTCAATGATAAACTACTATATATTATAAGGTATTTTCAATGATTCACTGCATATTACGTTATATTGTAAGGTATTTTCAATGATACACTGCATATTACGTTATATTATAAGGTATTTTCAATGATACACTGCATATTACGTTATATTATGAGGTATTTTCAATGATACACTGCATATTACGTTATATTATAAGGTATTTTCTATGATACACTGCATAATACGTTATATTATAAGCTATTTTCAATGATACACTGCATATTACGTTATATTATAAGGTATTTCCAATGATACAGTGCATATTACGTTATATTATAAGGTATTTTCAATGATAAACTACTATATATTATAAGGTATTTTCAATGATACACTGCATATTACGTTATATTATAAGGTATTTTCAATGATACACTACAAATTACAATATATTATAAGGTATTTTCAATGATACACTGCATATTACGATATGATATAAGGTATTTTCAATGATACACTGCATATTACGTTATATTATAAGGTATTTTCAATGATACACTGCATATTACGTTATATTATAAGGTATTTTCAATGATAAACTACTATATATTATAAGGTATTTTCAATGATACACTACAAATTATAAGGTATTTTCAATGATAAACTACTATATATTATAAGGTATTTTCAATGATTCACTGCATATTACGTTATATTGTAAGGTATTTTCAATGATACACTGCATATTACGTTATATTATAAGGTATTTTCAATGATACACTGCATATTACGTTATATTATGAGGTATTTTCAATGATACACTGCATATTACGTTATATTATAAGGTATTTTCTATGATACACTGCATAATACGTTATATTATAAGCTATTTTCAATGATACACTGCATATTACGTTATATTATAAGGTATTTTCAATGATACAGTGCATATTACGTTATATTATAAGGTATTTTCAATGATAAACTACTATATATTATAAGGTATTTTCAATGATACACTGCATATTACGTTATATTATAAGGTATTTTCAATGATACACTGCATATTACGTTATATTATAAGGTATTTTCGATGATACACAGCATATTACGTTATATTATAAGGTATTTTCAATGATACACTACAAATTACAATATATTATAAGGTATTTTCAATGATAAACTACTATATATTATAAGATATTTTCAATGATACACTGCATATTACGTTATATTATGAGGTATTTTCAATGATACACTGCATATTACGTTATATTATAAGGTATTTTCAATGATACACTGCATATTACGTAATATTATAAGGTATTTTCAATGATACACTGCATATTACGTTATATTATGAGGTATTTTCAATGATACACTGCATATTACGTTATATTATAAGGTATTTTCAATGATACACTGCATATTACGTTATATTATAAGGTATTTTCAATGATAAACTACTATATATTATAAGGTATTTTCAATGATACACTACAAATTATAAGGTATTTTCAATGATAAACTACTATATATTATAAGGTATTTTCAATGATTCACTGCATATTACGTTATATTGTAAGGTATTTTCAATGATACACTGCATATTACGTTATATTATAAGGTATTTTCAATGATACACTGCATATTACGTTATATTATGAGGTATTTTCAATGATACACTGCATATTACGTTATATTATAAGGTATTTTCTATGATACACTGCATAATACGTTATATTATAAGCTATTTTCAATGATACACTGCATATTACGTTATATTATAAGGTATTTCCAATGATACAGTGCATATTACGTTATATTATAAGGTATTTTCAATGATAAACTACTATATATTATAAGGTATTTTCAATGATACACTGCATATTACGTTATATTATAAGGTATTTTCAATGATACACTACAAATTACAATATATTATAAGGTATTTTCAATGATACACTGCATATTACGTTATATTATAAGGTATTTTCAATGATACACTGCATATTACGTTATATTATAAGGTATTTTCAATGATACACTGCATATTACGTTATATTATGAGGTATTTTCAATGATACACTGCATATTACGTTATATTATAAGGTATTTTCTATGATGCACTGCATAATACGTTATATTATAAGCTATTTTCAATGATACACTGCATATTACGTTATATTATAAGGTATTTTCAATGATACACTGCATATTACGTTATATTATAAGGTATTTTCAATGATAAACTACTATATATTATAAGGTATTTTCAATGATACACTGCATATTACGTTATATTATAAGGTATTTTCAATGATACACTGCATATTACGTTATATTATGAGGTATTTTCTATGATACACTGCATATTACGTTATATTATAAGGTATTTTCAATGATACACAGCATATTACGTGATATTATAAGGTATTTTCATTGATACACTACAAATTACGATATATTATAAGATATTTTCAATGATAAACTACTATATATTATAAGGTATTTTCAATGATTCACTGCATATTACGTTATATTGTAAGGTATTTTCAATGATACACTGCATATTACGTTATATTATAAGGTATTTTCAATGATACACTGCATATTACGTTATATTATGAGGTATTTTCAATGATACACTGCATATTACGTTATATTATAAGGTATTTTCAATGATAAACTACTATATATTATAAGGTATTTTCAATGATACACTACAAATTACGATATATTATAAGGTATTTTCAATGATACACTACAAATTACGATATATTATAAGGTATTTTCAATGATAAACTACTATATATTATAAGGTATTTTCAATGATTCACTGCATATTACGTTATATTGTAAGGTATTTTCAATGATACACTGCATATTACGTTATATTATAAGGTATTTTCAATGATACACTGCATATTACGTTATATTATAAGGTATTTTCGATGATACACAGCATATTACGTTATATTATAAGGTATTTTCAATGATACACTACAAATTACAATATATTATAAGGTATTTTCAATGATAAACTACTATATATTATAAGATATTTTCAATGATACACTGCATATTACGTTATATTATGAGGTATTTTCAATGATACACTGCATATTACGTTATATTATAAGGTATTTTCAATGATACACTGCATATTACGTAATATTATAAGGTATTTTCAATGATACACTGCATATTACGTTATATTATGAGGTATTTTCAATGATACACTGCATATTACGTTATATTATAAGGTATTTTCAATGATACACTGCATATTACGTTATATTATAAGGTATTTTCAATGATAAACTACTATATATTATAAGGTATTTTCAATGATACACTACAAATTATAAGGTATTTTCAATGATAAACTACTATATATTATAAGGTATTTTCAATGATTCACTGCATATTACGTTATATTGTAAGGTATTTTCAATGATACACTGCATATTACGTTATATTGTAAGGTATTTTCAATGATACACTGCATATTACGTTATATTATGAGGTATTTTCAATGATACACTGCATATTACGTTATATTATAAGGTATTTTCTATGATACACTGCATAATACGTTATATTATAAGCTATTTTCAATGATACACTGCATATTACGTTATATTATAAGGTATTTCCAATGATACAGTGCATATTACGTTATATTATAAGGTATTTTCAATGATAAACTACTATATATTATAAGGTATTTTCAATGATACACTGCATATTACGTTATATTATAAGGTATTTTCAATGATACACTACAAATTACAATATATTATAAGGTATTTTCAATGATACACTGCATATTACGTTATATTATAAGGTATTTTCAATGATACACTGCATATTACGTTATATTATAAGGTATTTTCAATGATACACTGCATATTACGTTATATTATGAGGTATTTTCAATGATACACTGCATATTACGTTATATTATAAGGTATTTTCTATGATGCACTGCATAATACGTTATATTATAAGCTATTTTCAATGATACACTGCATATTACGTTATATTATAAGGTATTTTCAATGATACAGTGCATATTACGTTATATTATAAGGTATTTTCAATGATAAACTACTATATATTATAAGGTATTTTCAATGATACACTGCATATTACGTTATATTATAAGGTATTTTCAATGATACACTGCATATTACGTTATATTATGAGGTATTTTCTATGATACACTGCATATTACGTTATATTATAAGGTATTTTCAATGATACACAGCATATTACGTGATATTATAAGGTATTTTCATTGATACACTACAAATTACGATATATTATAAGATATTTTCAATGATAAACTACTATATATTATAAGGTATTTTCAATGATTCACTGCATATTACGTTATATTGTAAGGTATTTTCAATGATACACTGCATATTACGTTATATTATAAGGTATTTTCAATGATACACTGCATATTACGTTATATTATGAGGTATTTTCAATGATACACTGCATATAACGTTATATTATATGGTATTTTCAATGATACACTGCATATTACGTTATATTATAAGGTACTTTCAATGATACACTACAAATTACGATATATTATAAGGTATTTTCAATGATAAACTACTGTATATTATAAGGTATTTTCAATGATACACTGCATATTACATTATTTTATAATGTACTTTCAATGATCCACTGCATATTACGTTATATAATAAGGTATTTTCAAAGATACACTGCATATTATGATATATTATGAGGTATTATCAATGATACACTGCATATTACGTTATATTATAAGGTATTTTCAATGATAAACTACTATATATTATAAGGTATTTTCAATGATACACTACAAATTACGATATATTATAAGGTATTTTCAATGATACACTACAAATTACGATATATTATAAGGTATTTTCAATGATAAACTACTATATATTATAAGGTATTTTCAATGATTCACTGCATATTACGTTATATTGTAAGGTATTTTCAATGATACACTGCATATTACGTTATATTATAAGGTATTTTCAATGATACACTGCATATTACGTTATATTATAAGGTATTTTCAATGATACACTGCATATTACGTTATATTATAAGGTATTTTCTATGATACACTGCATAATACGTTATATTATAAGCTATTTTCAATGATACACTGCATATTACGTTATATTATAAGGTATTTTCAATGATACAGTGCATATTACGTTATATTATAAGGTATTTTCAATGATAAACTACTATATATTATAAGGTATTTTCAATGATACACTGCATATTACGTTATATTATAAGGTATTTTCAATGATAAACTACTATATATTATAAGGTATTTTCAATGATACACTGCATATTACGTTATATTATAAGGTATTTTCAATGATAAACTGCATATTATGATATATTATAAGGTATTTTCAATGATACACTGCATATTACGTTATATTATAAGGTATTTACAATGATAAACTACTATATATTATAAGGTATTTTCAATGATACACTGCATATTACGTTATATTATGAGGTATTTTCAATGATACACTGCATATTACGTTATATTATGAGGTATTTTCAATGATACACTGCATATTACGTTATATTATGAGGTATTTTCAATGATACACTGCATATTACGTTATATTATAAGGTATTTTCAATGATACAGTGCATATTACGTTATATTATGAGGTATTTTCAATGATACACTGCATATTATGATATATTATGAGGTATTTTCAATGATACACTGCATATTACGTTATATTATAAGGTATTTTCGATGATACACAGCATATTACGTTATATTATAAGGTATTTTCAATGATACACTACAAATTACAATATATTATAAGGTATTTTCAATGATAAACTACTATATATTATAAGATATTTTCAATGATACACTGCATATTACGTTATATTATGAGGTATTTTCAATGATACACTGCATATTACGTTATATTATAAGGTATTTTCAATGATACACTGCATATTACGTAATATTATAAGGTATTTTCAATGATACACTGCATATTACGTTATATTATGAGGTATTTTCAATGATACACTGCATATTACGTTATATTATAAGGTATTTTCAATGATACACTGCATATTACGTTATATTATAAGGTATTTTCAATGATAAACTACTATATATTATAAGGTATTTTCAATGATACACTACAAATTATAAGGTATTTTCAATGATAAACTACTATATATTATAAGGTATTTTCAATGATTCACTGCATATTACGTTATATTGTAAGGTATTTTCAATGATACACTGCATATTACGTTATATTATAAGGTATTTTCAATGATACACTGCATATTACGTTATATTATGAGGTATTTTCAATGATACACTGCATATTACGTTATATTATAAGGTATTTTCTATGATACACTGCATAATACGTTATATTATAAGCTATTTTCAATGATACACTGCATATTACGTTATATTATAAGGTATTTCCAATGATACAGTGCATATTACGTTATATTATAAGGTATTTTCAATGATAAACTACTATATATTATAAGGTATTTTCAATGATACACTGCATATTACGTTATATTATAAGGTATTTTCAATGATACACTACAAATTACAATATATTATAAGGTATTTTCAATGATACACTGCATATTACGTTATATTATGAGGTATTTTCAATGATACACTGCATATTACGTTATATTATAAGGTATTTTCAATGATACACTGCATATTACGTTATATTATAAGGTATTTTCAATGATAAACTACTATATATTATAAGGTATTTTCAATGATACACTACAAATTATAAGGTATTTTCAATGATAAACTACTATATATTATAAGGTATTTTCAATGATTCACTGCATATTACGTTATATTGTAAGGTATTTTCAATGATACACTGCATATTACGTTATATTATAAGGTATTTTCAATGATACACTGCATATTACGTTATATTATGAGGTATTTTCAATGATACACTGCATATTACGTTATATTATAAGGTATTTTCTATGATACACTGCATAATACGTTATATTATAAGCTATTTTCAATGATACACTGCATATTACGTTATATTATAAGGTATTTTCAATGATACACTGCATATTACGTTATATTATAAGGTATTTTCAATGATAAACTACTATATATTATAAGGTATTTTCAATGATACACTGCATATTACGTTATATTATAAGGTATTTTCAATGATACACTGCATATTACGTTATATTATAAGGTATTTTCGATGATACACAGCATATTACGTTATATTATAAGGTATTTTCAATGATACACTACAAATTACAATATATTATAAGGTATTTTCAATGATAAACTACTATATATTATAAGATATTTTCAATGATACACTGCATATTACGTTATATTATGAGGTATTTTCAATGATACACTGCATATTACGTTATATTATAAGGTATTTTCAATGATACACTGCATATTACGTAATATTATAAGGTATTTTCAATGATACATTGCATATTACGTTATATTATGAGGTATTTTCAATGATACACTGCATATTACGTTATATTATAAGGTATTTTCAATGATACACTGCATATTACGTTATATTATAAGGTATTTTCAATGATAAACTACTATATATTATAAGTTATTTTCAATGATACACTACAAATTATAAGGTATTTTCAATGATAAACTACTATATATTATAAGGTATTTTCAATGATTCACTGCATATTACGTTATATTGTAAGGTATTTTCAATGATACACTGCATATTACGTTATATTATAAGGTATTTTCAATGATACACTGCATATTACGTTATATTATGAGGTATTTTCAATGATACACTGCATATTACGTTATATTATAAGGTATTTTCTATGATACACTGCATAATACGTTATATTATAAGCTATTTTCAATGATACACTGCATATTACGTTATATTATAAGGTATTTCCAATGATACAGTGCATATTACGTTATATTATAAGGTATTTTCAATGATAAACTACTATATATTATAAGGTATTTTCAATGATACACTGCATATTACGTTATATTATAAGGTATTTTCAATGATACACTACAAATTACAATATATTATAAGGTATTTTCAATGATACACTGCATATTACGTTATATTATGAGGTATTTTCAATGATACACTGCATATTACGTTATATTATAAGGTATTTTCAATGATACACTGCATATTACGTTATATTATGAGGTATTTTCAATGATACACTGCATATTACGTTATATTATAAGGTATTTTCTATGATGCACTGCATAATACGTTATATTATAAGCTATTTTCAATGATACACTGCATATTACGTTATATTATAAGGTATTTTCAATGATACAGTGCATATTACGTTATATTATAAGGTATTTTCAATGATACACTACAAATTACGATATATTATAAGGTATTTTCAATGATACACTACAAATTACGATATATTATAAGGTATTTTCAATGATAAACTACTATATATTATAAGGTATTTTCAATGATTCACTGCATATTACGTTATATTGTAAGGTATTTTCAATGATACACTGCATATTACGTTATATTATAAGGTATTTTCAATGATACACTGCATATTACGTTATATTATGAGGTATTTTCAATGATACACTGCATATTACGTTATATTATAAGGTATTTTCTATGATACACTGCATAATACGTTATATTATAAGCTATTTTCAATGATACACTGCATATTACGTTATATTATAAGGTATTTTCAATGATACAGTGCATATTACGTTATATTATAAGGTATTTTCAATGATAAACTACTATATATTATAAGGTATTTTCAATGATACACTGCATATTACGTTATATTATAAGGTATTTTCAATGATAAACTACTATATATTATAAGGTATTTTCAATGATACACTGCATATTACGTTATATTATAAGGTATTTTCAATGATAAACTGCATATTATGATATATTATAAGGTATTTTCAATGATACACTGCATATTACGTTATATTATAAGGTATTTTCAATGATAAACTACTATATATTATAAGGTATTTTCAATGATACACTGCATATTACGTTATATTATGAGGTATTTTCAATGATACACTGCATATTACGTTATATTATGAGGTATTTTCAATGATACACTGCATATTACGTTATATTATGAGGTATTTTCAATGATACACTGCATATTACGTTATATTATAAGGTATTTTCAATGATACACTGCATATTACGTTATATTATGAGGTATTTTCAATGATACACTGCATATTATGATATATTATGAGGTATTTTCAATGATACACTGCATATTACGTTATATTATAAGGTATTTTCGATGATACACAGCATATTACGTTATATTATAAGGTATTTTCAATGATACACTACAAATTACAATATATTATAAGGTATTTTCAATGATAAACTACTATATATTATAAGATATTTTCAATGATACACTGCATATTACGTTATATTATGAGGTATTTTCAATGATACACTGCATATTACGTTATATTATAAGGTATTTTCAATGATACACTGCATATTACGTAATATTATAAGGTATTTTCAATGATACACTGCATATTACGTTATATTATGAGGTATTTTCAATGATACACTGCATATTACGTTATATTATAAGGTATTTTCAATGATACACTGCATATTACGTTATATTATAAGGTATTTTCAATGATAAACTACTATATATTATAAGGTATTTTCAATGATACACTACAAATTATAAGGTATTTTCAATGATAAACTACTATATATTATAAGGTATTTTCAATGATTCACTGCATATTACGTTATATTGTAAGGTATTTTCAATGATACACTGCATATTACGTTATATTATAAGGTATTTTCAATGATACACTGCATATTACGTTATATTATGAGGTATTTTCAATGATACACTGCATATTACGTTATATTATAAGGTATTTTCTATGATACACTGCATAATACGTTATATTATAAGCTATTTTCAATGATACACTGCATATTACGTTATATTATAAGGTATTTCCAATGATACAGTGCATATTACGTTATATTATAAGGTATTTTCAATGATAAACTACATATTACGTTGTATTATAAGGTATTTTCAATGATACACTGCATATTACGTTATATTATAAGGTATTTTCAATGATACACTACAAATTACAATATATTATAAGGTATTTTCAATGATACACTGCATATTACGTTATATTATAAGGTATTTTCAATGATACACTGCATATTACGTTATATTATAAGGTATTTTCAATGATACACTGCATATTACGTTATATTATAAGGTATTTTCAATGATAAACTACTATATATTATAAGGTATTTTCAATGATACACTACAAATTATAAGGTATTTTCAATGATAAACTACTATATATTATAAGGTATTTTCAATGATTCACTGCATATTACGTTATATTGTAAGGTATTTTCAATGATACACTGCATATTACGTTATATTATAAGGTATTTTCAATGATACACTGCATATTACGTTATATTATGAGGTATTTTCAATGATACACTGCATATTACGTTATATTATAAGGTATTTTCTATGATACACTGCATAATACGTTATATTATAAGCTATTTTCAATGATACACTGCATATTACGTTATATTATAAGGTATTTTCAATGATACAGTGCATATTACGTTATATTATAAGGTATTTTCAATGATAAACTACTATATATTATAAGGTATTTTCAATGATACACTGCATATTACGTTATATTATAAGGTATTTTCAATGATACACTGCATATTACGTTATATTATAAGGTATTTTCGATGATACACAGCATATTACGTTATATTATAAGGTATTTTCAATGATACACTACAAATTACAATATATTATAAGGTATTTTCAATGATAAACTACTATATATTATAAGATATTTTCAATGATACACTGCATATTACGTTATATTATGAGGTATTTTCAATGATACACTGCATATTACGTTATATTATAAGGTATTTTCAATGATACACTGCATATTACGTAATATTATAAGGTATTTTCAATGATACACTGCATATTACGTTATATTATGAGGTATTTTCAATGATACACTGCATATTACGTTATATTATAAGGTATTTTCAATGATACACTGCATATTACGTTATATTATAAGGTATTTTCAATGATAAACTACTATATATTATAAGGTATTTTCAATGATACACTACAAATTATAAGGTATTTTCAATGATAAACTACTATATATTATAAGGTATTTTCAATGATTCACTGCATATTACGTTATATTGTAAGGTATTTTCAATGATACACTGCATATTACGTTATATTATAAGGTATTTTCAATGATACACTGCATATTACGTTATATTATGAGGTATTTTCAATGATACACTGCATATTACGTTATATTATAAGGTATTTTCTATGATACACTGCATAATACGTTATATTATAAGCTATTTTCAATGATACACTGCATATTACGTTATATTATAAGGTATTTCCAATGATACAGTGCATATTACGTTATATTATAAGGTATTTTCAATGATAAACTACTATATATTATAAGGTATTTTCAATGATACACTGCATATTACGTTATATTATAAGGTATTTTCAATGATACACTACAAATTACAATATATTATAAGGTATTTTCAATGATACACTGCATATTACGTTATATTATAAGGTATTTTCAATGATACACTGCATATTACGTTATATTATAAGGTATTTTCAATGATACACTGCATATTACGTTATATTATGAGGTATTTTCAATGATACACTGCATATTACGTTATATTATAAGGTATTTTCTATGATGCACTGCATAATACGTTATATTATAAGCTATTTTCAATGATACACTGCATATTACGTTATATTATAAGGTATTTTCAATGATACAGTGCATATTACGTTATATTATAAGGTATTTTCAATGATAAACTACTATATATTATAAGGTATTTTCAATGATACACTGCATATTACGTTATATTATAAGGTATTTTCAATGATACACTGCATATTACGTTATATTATGAGGTATTTTCTATGATACACTGCATATTACGTTATATTATAAGGTATTTTCAATGATACACAGCATATTACGTGATATTATAAGGTATTTTCATTGATACACTACAAATTACGATATATTATAAGATATTTTCAATGATAAACTACTATATATTATAAGGTATTTTCAATGATTCACTGCATATTACGTTATATTGTAAGGTATTTTCAATGATACACTGCATATTACGTTATATTATAAGGTATTTTCAATGATACACTGCATATTACGTTATATTATGAGGTATTTTCAATGATACACTGCATATAACGTTATATTATATGGTATTTTCAATGATACACTGCATATTACGTTATATTATAAGGTACTTTCAATGATACACTACAAATTACGATATATTATAAGGTATTTTCAATGATAAACTACTGTATATTATAAGGTATTTTCAATGATACACTGCATATTACGTTATATTATAATGTATTTTCAATGATACACTGCATATTACGTTATATTATAAGGTATTTTCAAAGATACACTGCATATTATGATATATTATGAGGTATTATCAATGATACACTGCATATTACGTTATATTATAAGGTATTTTCAATGATAAACTACTATATATTATAAGGTATTTTCAATGATACACTACTATATATTATAAGGTATTTTCAATGATACACTACAAATTACCATATATTATAAGGTATTTTCAATGATAAACTACAATATATTATAAGGTGTTTTCAATGATACACTGCATATTACGTTATATTATAAGGTATTTTCAATGATACACTGCATATTACGTTATATTATAAGGTATTTTCAATGATACACTGCATATTACGTTATATTATGAGGTATTTTCAATGATACACTGCATATTACGTTATATTATAAGGTATTTTCTATGATACACTGCATAATACGTTATATTATAAGCTATTTTCAATGATACACTGCATATTACGTTATATTATAAGGTATTTTCAATGATACAGTGCATATTACGTTATATTATAAGGTATTTTCAATGATAAACTACTATATATTATAAGGTATTTTCAATGATACACTGCATATTACGTTATATTATAAGGTATTTTCAATGATACAGTGCATATTACGTTATATTATAAGGTATTTTCAATGATAAACTACTATATATTATAAGGTATTTTCAATGATACACTGCATATTACGTTATATTATAAGGTATTTTCAATGATACACTGCATATTACGTTATATTATAAGGTATTTTCAATGATAAACTACTATATATTATAAGGTATTTTCAATGATACACTACAAATTATAAGGTATTTTCAATGATAAACTACTATATATTATAAGGTATTTTCAATGATTCACTGCATATTACGTTATATTGTAAGGTATTTTCAATGATACACTGCATATTACGTTATATTATAAGGTATTTTCAATGATACACTGCATATTACGTTATATTATGAGGTATTTTCAATGATACACTGCATATTACGTTATATTATAAGGTATTTTCTATGATACACTGCATAATACGTTATATTATAAGCTATTTTCAATGATACACTGCATATTACGTTATATTATAAGGTATTTCCAATGATACAGTGCATATTACGTTATATTATAAGGTATTTTCAATGATAAACTACTATATATTATAAGGTATTTTCAATGATACACTGCATATTACGTTATATTATAAGGTATTTTCAATGATACACTACAAATTACAATATATTATAAGGTATTTTCAATGATACACTGCATATTACGTTATATTATGAGGTATTTTCAATGATACACTGCATATTACGTTATATTATAAGGTATTTTCAATGATACACTGCATATTACGTTATATTATAAGGTATTTTCAATGATAAACTACTATATATTATAAGGTATTTTCAATGATACACTACAAATTATAAGGTATTTTCAATGATAAACTACTATATATTATAAGGTATTTTCAATGATTCACTGCATATTACGTTATATTGTAAGGTATTTTCAATGATACACTGCATATTACGTTATATTATAAGGTATTTTCAATGATACACTGCATATTACGTTATATTATGAGGTATTTTCAATGATACACTGCATATTACGTTATATTATAAGGTATTTTCTATGATACACTGCATAATACGTTATATTATAAGCTATTTTCAATGATACACTGCATAATACGTTATATTATAAGCTATTTTCAATGATACACTGCATATTACGTTATATTATAAGGTATTTTCAATGATACAGTGCATATTACGTTATATTATAAGGTATTTTCAATGATAAACTACTATATATTATAAGGTATTTTCAATGATACACTGCATATTACGTTATATTATAAGGTATTTTCAATGATACACTGCATATTACGTTATATTATGAGGTATTTTCTATGATACACTGCATATTACGTTATATTATAAGGTATTTTCAATGATACACAGCATATTACGTGATATTATAAGGTATTTTCATTGATACACTACAAATTACGATATATTATAAGATATTTTCAATGATAAACTACTATATATTATAAGGTATTTTCAATGATACACTGCATATTACGTTATATTATGAGGTATTTTCAATGATACACTGCATATTACGTTATATTATAAGGTACTTTCAATGATACACTACAAATTACGATATATTATAAGGTATTTTCAATGATAAACTGCATATTATGATATATTATAACGTATTTTCAATGATACACTGCATATTACGTTATATTATAAGGTATTTTCAATGATACACTGCATATTACGTTATATTGTAAGGTATTTTCAATGATACACTGCATATTACGTTATATTATGAGGTATTTTCAATGATACACTGCATATTACGTTATATTATGAGGTATTTTCAATGATACACTGCATATTACGTTATATTATAAGGTATTTTCTATGATACACTGCATAATACGTTATATTATAAGCTATTTTGAATGATACACTGCATATTACGTTATATTATAAGGTATTTCCAATGATACAGTGCATATTACGTTATATTATAAGGTATTTTCAATGATAAACTACTATATATTATAAGGTATTTTCAATGATACACTGCATATTACGTTATATTATAAGGTATTTTCAATGATACACTACAAATTACAATATATTATAAGGTATTTTCAATGATACACTGCATATTACGTTATATTATGAGGTGTTTTCAATGATACACTGCATATTACGTTATATTATAAGGTATTTTCAATGATACACTGCATATTACGTTATATTATAAGGTATTTTCAATGATAAACTACTATATATTATAAGGTATTTTCAATGATACACTACAAATTATAAGGTATTTTCAATGATAAACTACTATATATTATAAGGTATTTTCAATGATTCACTGCATATTACGTTATATTGTAAGGTATTTTCAATGATACACTGCATATTACGTTATATTATAAGGTATTTTCAATGATACACTGCATATTACGTTATATTATGAGGTATTTTCAATGATACACTGCATATTACGTTATATTATAAGGTATTTTCTATGATACACTGCATAATACGTTATATTATAAGCTATTTTCAATGATACACTGCATATTACGTTATATTATAAGGTATTTTCAATGATACAGTGCATATTACGTTATATTATAAGGTATTTTCAATGATAAACTACTATATATTATAAGGTATTTTCAATGATACACTGCATATTACGTTATATTATAAGGTATTTACAATGATACACTGCATATTACGTTATATTATAAGGTATTTTCGATGATACACAGCATATTACGTTATATTATAAGGTATTTTCAATGATACACTACAAATTACAATATATTATAAGGTATTTTCAATGATAAACTACTATATATTATAAGATATTTTCAATGATACACTGCATATTACGTTATATTATGAGGTATTTTCAATGATACACTGCATATTACGTTATATTATAAGGTATTTTCAATGTTACACTGCATATTACGTAATATTATAAGGTATTTTCAATGATACACTGCATATTACGTTATATTATGAGGTATTTTCAATGATACACTGCATATTACGCTATATTATAAGGTATTTTCAATGATACACTGCATATTACGTTATATTATAAGGTATTTTCAATGATAAACTACTATATATTATAAGGTATTTTCAATGATACACTACAAATTATAAGGTATTTTCAATGATAAACTACTATATATTATAAAGTATTTTCAATGATTCACTGCATATTACGTTATATTGTAAGGTATTTTCAATGATACACTGCATATTACGTTATATTATAAGGTATTTTCAATGATACACTGCATATTACGTTATATTATGAGGTATTTTCAATGATACACTGCATATTACGTTATATTATAAGGTATTTTCTATGATACACTGCATAATACGTTATATTATAAGCTATTTTGAATGATACACTGCATATTACGTTATATTATAAGGTATTTCCAATGATACAGTGCATATTACGTTATATTATAAGGTATTTTCTATGATACACTGCATAATACGTTATATTATAAGCTATTTTCAATGATACACTGCATATTACGTTATATTATAAGGTATTTTCAATGATACAGTGCATATTACGTTATATTATAAGGTATTTTCAATGATAAACTACTATATATTATAAGGTATTTTCAATGATAAACTACTATATATTATAAGGTATTTTCAATGATACACTGCATATTACGTTATATTATAAGGTATTTTCAATGATACACTGCATATTACGTTATACTATAAGGTATTTTCGATGATACACAGCATATTACGTTATATTATAAGGTATTTTCAATGATACACTACAAATTACAATATATTATAAGGTATTTTCAATGATAAACTACTATATATTATAAGATATTTTCAATGATACACTGCATATTACGTTATATTATGAGGTATTTTCAATGATACACTGCATATTACGTTATATTATAAGGTATTTTCAATGATACACTGCATATTACGTAATATTATAAGGTATTTTCAATGATACACTGCATATTACGTTATATTATGAGGTATTTTCAATGATACACTGCATATTACGTTATATTATAAGGTATTTTCAATGATACACTGCATATTACGTTATATTATAAGGTATTTTCAATGATAAACTACTATATATTATAAGGTATTTTCAATGATACACTACAAATTATAAGGTATTTTCAATGATAAACTACTATATATTATAAGGTATTTTCAATGATTCACTGCATATTACGTTATATTGTAAGGTATTTTCAATGATACACTGCATATTACGTTATATTATAAGGTATTTTCAATGATACACTGCATATTACGTTATATTATGAGGTATTTTCAATGATACACTGCATATTACGTTATATTATAAGGTATTTTCTATGATACACTGCATAATACGTTATATTATAAGCTATTTTGAATGATACACTGCATATTACGTTATATTATAAGGTATTTCCAATGATACAGTGCATATTACGTTATATTATAAGGTATTTTCAATGATAAACTACTATATATTATAAGGTATTTTCAATGATACACTGCATATTACGTTATATTATAAGGTATTTTAAATGATACACTACAAATTACAATATATTATAAGGTATTTTCAATGATACACTGCATATTACGTTATATTATGAGGTATTTTCAATGATACACTGCATATTACGTTATATTATAAGGTATTTTCAATGATACACTGCATATTACGTAATATTATAAGGTATTTTCAATGATACACTGCATATTACGTTATATTATGAGGTATTTTCAATGATACACTGCATATTACGTTATATTATAAGGTATTTTCAATGATACACTGCATATTACGTTATATTATAAGGTATTTTCAATGATAAACTACTATATATTATAAGGTATTTTCAATGATACACTACAAATTATAAGGTATTTTCAATGATAAACTACTATATATTATAAGGTATTTTCAATGATTCACTGCATATTACGTTATATTGTAAGGTATTTTCAATGATACACTGCATATTACGTTATATTATAAGGTATTTTCAATGATACACTGCATATTACGTTATATTATGAGGTATTTTCAATGATACACTGCATATTACGTTATATTATAAGGTATTTTCTATGATACACTGCATAATACGTTATATTATAAGCTATTTTGAATGATACACTGCATATTACGTTATATTATAAGGTATTTCCAATGATACAGTGCATATTACGTTATATTATAAGGTATTTTCAATGATAAACTACTATATATTATAAGGTATTTTCAATGATACACTGCATATTACGTTATATTATAAGGTATTTTCAATGATACACTACAAATTACAATATATTATAAGGTATTTTCAATGATACACTGCATATTACGTTATATTATGAGGTATTTTCAATGATACACTGCATATTACGTTATATTATAAGGTATTTTCAATGATAAACTACTATATATTATAAGGTATTTTCAATGATTCACTGCATATTACGTTATATTGTAAGGTATTTTCGATGATACACTGCATATTACGTTATATTATAAGGTATTTTCAATGATACACTGCATATTACGTTATATTATGAGGTATTTTCAATGATACACTGCATATTACGTTATATTATAAGGTATTTTCTATGATACACTGCATAATACGTTATATTATAAGCTATTTTCAATGATACACTGCATATTACGTTATATTATAAGGTATTTTCAATGATACACTGCATATTACGTTATATTATAAGGTATTTTCAATGATAAACTACTATATATTATAAGGTATTTTCAATGATACACTGCATATTACGTTATATTATAAGGTATTTTCAATGATACACTGCATATTACGTTATATTATAAGGTATTTTCGATGATACACAGCATATTACGTTATATTATAAGGTATTTTCAATGATACACTACAAATTACAATATATTATAAGGTATTTTCAATGATAAACTACTATATATTATAAGATATTTTCAATGATACACTGCATATTACGTTATATTATGAGGTATTTTCAATGATACACTGCATATTACGTTATATTATAAGGTATTTTCAATGATACACTGCATATTACGTAATATTATAAGGTATTTTCAATGATACACTGCATATTACGTTATATTATGAGGTATTTTCAATGATACACTGCATATTACGTTATATTATAAGGTATTTTCAATGATACACTGCATATTACGTTATATTATAAGGTATTTTCAATGATAAACTACTATATATTATAAGGTATTTTCAATGATACACTACAAATTATAAGGTATTTTCAATGATAAACTACTATATATTATAAGGTATTTTCAATGATTCACTGCATATTACGTTATATTGTAAGGTATTTTCAATGATACACTGCATATTACGTTATATTATAAGGTATTTTCAATGATACACTGCATATTACGTTATATTATGAGGTATTTTCAATGATACACTGCATATTACGTTATATTATAAGGTATTTTCTATGATACACTGCATAATACGTTATATTATAAGCTATTTTCAATGATACACTGCATATTACGTTATATTATAAGGTATTTCCAATGATACAGTGCATATTACGTTATATTATAAGGTATTTTCAATGATAAACTACTATATATTATAAGGTATTTTCAATGATACACTGCATATTACGTTATATTATAAGGTATTTTCAATGATACACTACAAATTACAATATATTATAAGGTATTTTCAATGATACACTGCATATTACGTTATATTATGAGGTATTTTCAATGATACACTGCATATTACGTTATATTATAAGGTATTTTCAATGATACACTGCATATTACGTTATATTATAAGGTATTTTCAATGATAAACTACTATATATTATAAGGTATTTTCAATGATACACTACAAATTATAAGGTATTTTCAATGATAAACTACTATATATTATAAGGTATTTTCAATGATTCACTGCATATTACGTTATATTGTAAGGTATTTTCAATGATACACTGCATATTACGTTATATTATAAGGTATTTTCAATGATACACTGCATATTACGTTATATTATGAGGTATTTTCAATGATACACTGCATATTACGTTATATTATAAGGTATTTTCTATGATACACTGCATAATACGTTATATTATAAGCTATTTTCAATGATACACTGCATATTACGTTATATTATAAGGTATTTTCAATGATACAGTGCATATTACGTTATATTATAAGGTATTTTCAATGATAAACTACTATATATTATAAGGTATTTTCAATGATACACTGCATATTACGTTATATTATAAGGTATTTTCAATGATACACAGCATATTACGTGATATTACAAGGTATTTTCATTGATACACTACAAATTACGATATATTATAAGATATTTTCAATGATAAACTACTATATATTATAAGGTATTTTCAATGATACACTGCATATTACGTTATATTATATGGTATTTTCAATGATACACTGCATATTACGTTATATTATAAGGTACTTTCAATGATACACTACAAATTACGATATATTATAAGGTATTTTCAATGATAAACTGCATATTATGATATATTATAACGTATTTTCAATGATACACTGCATATTACGTTATATTATAAGGTATTTTCAATGATACACTGCATATTACGTTATATTGTAAGGTATTTTCAATGATACACTGCATATTACGTTATATTATGAGGTATTTTCAATGATACACTGCATATTACGTTATATTATGAGGTATTTTCAATGATACACTGCATATTACGTTATATTATAAGGTATTTTCAATGATACACTGCATATTACGTTATATTATGAGGTATTTTCAATGATACACTGCATATTATGATATATTATGAGGTATTTTCAATGATACACTGCATATTACGTTATATTATAAGGTATTTTCGATGATACACAGCATATTACGTTATATTATAAGGTATTTTCAATGATACACTACAAATTACAATATATTATAAGGTATTTTCAATGATAAACTACTATATATTATAAGATATTTTCAATGATACACTGCATATTACGTTATATTATGAGGTATTTTCAATGATACACTGCATATTACGTTATATTATAAGGTATTTTCAATGATACACTGCATATTACGTAATATTATAAGGTATTTTCAATGATACACTGCATATTACGTTATATTATGAGGTATTTTCAATGATACACTGCATATTACGTTATATTATAAGGTATTTTCAATGATACACTGCATATTACGTTATATTATAAGGTATTTTCAATGATAAACTACTATATATTATAAGGTATTTTCAATGATACACTACAAATTATAAGGTATTTTCAATGATAAACTACTATATATTATAAGGTATTTTCAATGATTCACTGCATATTACGTTATATTGTAAGGTATTTTCAATGATACACTGCATATTACGTTATATTATAAGGTATTTTCAATGATATACTGCATATTACGTTATATTATGAGGTATTTTCAATGATACAGTGCATATTACGTTATATTATAAGGTATTTTCAATGATAAACTACTATATATTATAAGGTATTTTCAATGATACACTGCATATTACGTTATATTATAAGGTATTTTCAATGATAAACTACTATATATTATAAGGTATTTTCAATGATACACTGCATATTACGTTATATTATAAGGTATTTTCAATGATAAACTGCATATTATGATATATTATAAGGTATTTTCAATGATACACTGCATATTACGTTATATTATGAGGTATTTTCAATGATACACTGCATATTACGTTATATTATAAGGTATTTTCAATGATACACTGCATATTACGTTATATTATGAGGTATTTTCAATGATACACTGCATATTATGATATATTATGAGGTATTTTCAATGATACACTGCATATTACGTTATATTATAAGGTATTTTCGATGATACACAGCATATTACGTTATATTATAAGGTATTTTCAATGATACACTACAAATTACAATATATTATAAGGTATTTTCAATGATAAACTACTATATATTATAAGATATTTTCAATGATACACTGCATATTACGTTATATTATGAGGTATTTTCAATGATACACTGCATATTACGTTATATTATAAGGTATTTTCAATGATACACTGCATATTACGTAATATTATAAGGTATTTTCAATGATACACTGCATATTACGTTATATTATGAGGTATTTTCAATGATACACTGCATATTACGTTATATTATAAGGTATTTTCAATGATACACTGCATATTACGTTATATTATAAGGTATTTTCAATGATAAACTACTATATATTATAAGGTATTTTCAATGATACACTACAAATTATAAGGTATTTTCAATGATAAACTACTATATATTATAAGGTATTTTCAATGATTCACTGCATATTACGTTATATTGTAAGGTATTTTCAATGATACACTGCATATTACGTTATATTATAAGGTATTTTCAATGATATACTGCATATTACGTTATATTATGAGGTATTTTCAATGATACACTGCATATTACGTTATATTATAAGGTATTTTCTATGATACACTGCATAATACGTTATATTATAAGCTATTTTCAATGATACACTGCATATTACGTTATATTATAAGGTATTTTCAATGATACAGTGCATATTACGTTATATTATAAGGTATTTTCAATGATAAACTACTATATATTATAAGGTATTTTCAATGATACACTGCATATTACGTTATATTATAAGGTATTTTCAATGATAAACTACTATATATTATAAGGTATTTTCAATGATACACTGCATATTACGTTATATTATAAGGTATTTTCAATGATAAACTGCATATTATGATATATTATAAGGTATTTTCAATGATACACTGCATATTACGTTATATTATAAGGTATTTACAATGATAAACTACTATATATTATAACGTATTTTCAATGATACACTGCATATTACGTTATATTATAAGGTGTTTTCAATGATACACTGCATATTACGTTATATTGTAAGGTATTTTCAATGATACACTGCATATTACGTTATATTATAAGGTATTTTCGATGATACACAGCATATTACGTTATATTATAAGGTATTTTCAATGATACACTACAAATTACAATATATTATAAGGTATTTTCAATGATAAACTACTATATATTATAAGATATTTTCAATGATACACTGCATATTACGTTATATTATAAGGTATTTTCAATGATAAACTACTATATATTATAAGGTATTTTCAATGATACACTGCATATTACGTTATATTATAAGGTATTTTCAATGATAAACTGCATATTATGATATATTATAAGGTATTTTCAATGATACACTGCATATTACGTTATATTATAAGGTATTTACAATGATAAACTACTATATATTATAAGGTATTTTCAATGATACACTGCATATTACGTTATATTATGAGGTATTTTCAATGATACACTGCATATTACGTTATATTATAAGGTATTTTCAATGATACACTGCATATTACGTTATATTATAAGGTATTTTCAATGATAAACTGCATATTATGATATATTATAACGTATTTTCAATGATACACTGCATATTACGTTATATTATAAGGTGTTTTCAATGATACACTGCATATTACGTTATATTGTAAGGTATTTTCAATGATACACTGCATATTACGTTATATTATGAGGTATTTTCAATGATACACTGCATATTACGTTATATTATGAGGTATTTTCAATGATACACTGCATATTACGTTATATTATAAGGTATTTTCAATGATACACTGCATATTACGTTATATTATGAGGTATTTTCAATGATACACTGCATATTATGATATATTATGAGGTATTTTCAATGATACACTGCATATTACGTTATATTATAAGGTATTTTCGATGATACACAGCATATTACGTTATATTATAAGGTATTTTCAATGATACACTACAAATTACAATATATTATAAGGTATTTTCAATGATAAACTACTATATATTATAAGATATTTTCAATGATACACTGCATATTACGTTATATTATGAGGTATTTTCAATGATACACTGCATATTACGTTATATTATAAGGTATTTTCAATGATACACTGCATATTACGTAATATTATAAGGTATTTTCAATGATACACTGCATATTACGTTATATTATGAGGTATTTTCAATGATACACTGCATATTACGTTATATTATAAGGTATTTTCAATGATACACTGCATATTACGTTATATTATAAGGTATTTTCAATGATAAACTACTATATATTATAAGGCATTTTCAATGATACACTACAAATTACGATATATGATAAGGTATTTTCAATGATACACTACAAATTACGATATATTATAAGGTATTTTCAATGATAAACTACTATATATTATAAGGTATTTTCAATGATTCACTGCATATTACGTTATATTGTAAGGTATTTTCAATGATACACTGCATATTACGTTATATTATAAGGTATTTTCAATGATACACTGCATATTACGTTATATTATGAGGTATTTTCAATGATACACTGCATATTACGTTATATTATAAGGTATTTTCTATGATACACTGCATAATACGTTATATTATAAGCTATTTTCAATGATACACTGCATATTACGTTATATTATAAGGTATTTTCAATGATACACTGCATATTACGTTATATTATGAGGTATTTTCAATGATACACTGCATATTACGTTATATTATAAGGTATTTTCTATGATACACTGCATAATACGTTATATTATAAGCTATTTTCATTGATACACTACAAATTACGATATATTATAAGATATTTTCAATGATAAACTACTATATATTATAAGGTATTTTCAATGATACACTGCATATTACGTTATATTATGAGGTATTTTCAATGATACACTACATATTACGTTATATTATAAGGTATTTTCAATGATACACTGCATATTACGTTATATTATAAGGTATTTTCAATGATAAACTGCATATTATGATATATTATAAGGTATTTTCAATGATACACTGCATATTACGTTATATTATAAGGTGTTTTCAATGATACACTGCATATTACGTTATATTGTAAGGTATTTTCAATGATACACTGCATATCACGTTATACTATGAGGTATTTTCAATGATACACTGCATATAACGTTATATTATGAGGTATTTTCAATGATACACTGCATATTACGTTATATTATAAGGTACTTTCAATGATACACTACAAATTACGATATATTATAAGGTATTTTCAATGATAAACTACTGTATATTATAAGGTATTTTCAATGATACACTGCATATTACGTTATATTATAAGGTATTTTCAATGATACACTGCATATTACGTTATATTATAAGGTATTTTCAATGATACACTGCATATTATGATATATTATGAGGTATTTTCAATGATACACTGCATATTACGTTATATTATAAGGTATTTTCAATGATAAACTACTATATATTATAAGGTATTTTCAATGATACACTACAAATTACGATATATTATAAGGTATTTTCAATGATAAACTACTATATATTATAAGGTATTTTCAATGATTCACTGCATATTACGTTATATTGTAAGGTATTTTCAATGATACACTGCATATTACGTTATATTATAAGGTATTTTCAATGATACACTGCATATTACGTTATATTATGAGGTATTTTCAATGATACACTGCATATTACGTTATATTATAAGGTATTTTCTATGATACACTGCATAATACGTTATATTATAAGCTATTTTCAATGATACACTGCATATTACGTTATATTATAAGGTATTTTCAATGATACACTGCATATTACGTTATATTATAAGGTATTTTCGATGATACACAGCATATTACGTTATATTATAAGGTATTTTCAATGATACACTACAAATTACAATATATTATAAGGTATTTTCAATGATAAACTACTATATATTATAAGATATTTTCAATGATACACTGCATATTACGTTATATTATGAGGTATTTTCAATGATACACTGCATATTACGTTATATTATAAGGTATTTTCAATGATACACTGCATATTACGTAATATTATAAGGTATTTTCAATGATACACTGCGTATTACGTTATATTATGAGGTATTTTCAATGATACACTGCATATTACGTTATATTATAAGGTATTTTCAATGATACACTGCATATTACGTTATATTATGAGGTATTTTCAATGATACACTGCATATAACGTTATATTATATGGTATTTTCAATGATACACTGCATATTACGTTATATTATAAGGTACTTTCAATGATACACTACAAATTACGATATATTATAAGGTATTTTCAATGATAAACTACTGTATATTATGAGGTATTTTCAATGATACACTGCATATTACGTTATATTATGAGGTATTTTCAATGATACACTGCATATTACGTTATATTATAAGGTATTTTCAATGATACACTGCATATTACGTTATATTATAAGGTATTTTCAATGATAAACTACTATATATTATAAGGTATTTTCAATGATACACTGCATATTACGTTATATTATGAGGTATTTTCAATGATACACTGCATATTACGTTATATTGTAAGGTATTTTCAATGATACACTGCATATTACGTTATATTATGAGGTATTTTCAATGATACACTGCATATTACGTTATATTATGAGGTATTTTCTATGATACACTACAAATTACAATATATTATAAGGTATTTTCAATGATAAACTACTATATATTATAAGATATTTTCAATGATACACTGCATATTACGTTATATTATGAGGTATTTTCAATGATACACTGCATATTACGTTATATTATAAGGTATTTTCAATGATACACTGCATATTACGTAATATTATAAGGTATTTTCAATGATACACTGCATATTACGTTATATTATGAGGTGTTTTCAATGATACACTGCATATTACGTTATATTGTAAGGTATTTTCAATGATACACTGCATATTACGTTATATTATGAGGTATTTTCAATGATACACTGCATATTACGTTATATTATGAGGTATTTTCAATGATACACTGCATATTATGATATATTATAACGTATTTTCAATGATACACTGCATATTACGTTATATTATAAGATGTTTTCAATGATACACTGCATATTACGTTATATTGTAAGGTATTTTCAATGATACACTGCATATTACGTTATATTATGAGGTATTTTCAATGATACACTGCATATTACGTTATATTATGAGGTATTTTCAATGATACACTGCATATTACGTTATATTGTAAGGTATTTTCAATGATACACTGCATATTACGTTATATTATGAGGTATTTTCAATGATACACTGCATATTACGTTATATTATGAGGTATTTTCTATGATACACTACAAATTACAATATATTATAAGGTATTTTCAATGATAAACTACTATATATTATAAGATATTTTCAATGATACACTGCATATTACGTTATATTATGAGGTATTTTCAATGATACACTGCATATTACGTTATATTATAAGGTATTTTCAATGATACACTGCATATTACGTTATATTATAAGGTATTTTCAATGATAAACTACTATATATTATAAGGTATTTTCAATGATACACTACAAATTACGATATATTATAAGGTATTTTCAATGATAAACTACTATATATTATAAGGTATTTTCAATGATTCACTGCATATTACGTTATATTGTAAGGTATTTTCAATGATACACTGCATATTACGTTATATTATAAGGTATTTTCTATGATACACTGCATAATACGTTATATTATAAGCTATTTTCAATGATACACTGCATATTACGTTATATTATAAGGTATTTTCAATGATACAGTGCATATTACGTTATATTATAAGGTATTTTCAATGATAAACTACTATATATTATAAGGTATTTTCAATGATACACTGCATATTACGTTATATTATAAGGTATTTTCAATGATACACTGCATATTACGTTATATTATGAGGTATTTTCAATGATACACTGCATATTACGTTATATTATAAGGTATTTTCAATGATACACTGCATATTACGTGATATTATAAGGTATTTTCATTGATACACTACAAATTACGATATATTATAAGATATTTTCAATGATAAACTACTATATATTATAAGGTATTTTCAATGATACACTGCATATTACGTTATATTATGAGGTATTTTCAATGATACACTACATATTACGTTATATTATAAGGTATTTTCAATGATACACTGCATATTACGTTATATTATAAGGTATTTCCAATGATAAACTGCATATTATGATATATTATAAGGTATTTTCAATGATACACTGTATATTACGTTATATTATAAGTTATTTTCAATGATACACTGCATATTACGTTATATTGTAAGGTATTTTCAATGATACACTGCATATCACGTTATACTATGAGGTATTTTCAATGATACACTGCATATAACGTTATATTATGAGGTATTTTCAATGATACACTGCATATTACGTTATATTATAAGGTACTTTCAATGATACACTACAAATTACGATATATTATAAGGTATTTTCAATGATAAACTACTGTATATTATAAGGTATTTTCAATGATACACTGCATATTACGTTATATTATAAGGTATTTTCAATGATACACTGCATATTACGTTATATTATAAGGTATTTTCAATGATACACTGCATATTATGATATATTATAAGGTATTTTCAATGATACACTGCATATTACGTTATATTATAAGGTATTTTCAATGATAAACTACTATATATTATAAGGTATTTTCAATGATACACTACAAATTACGATATATTATAAGGTATTTTCAATGATACACTACAAATTACGATATATTATAAGGTATTTTCAATGATAAACTACTATATATTATAAGGTATTTTCAATGATTCACTGCATATTACGTTATATTATAAGGTATTTTCAATGATAAACTACTATATATTATAAGGTATTTTCAATGATACACTGCATATTACGTTATATTATAAGGTATTTTCAATGATAAACTGCATATTATGATATATTATAAGGTATTTTCAATGATACACTGCATATTACGTTATATTATAAGGTATTTACAATGATAAACTACTATATATTATAAGGTATTTTCAATGATACACTGCATATTACGTTATACTATGAGGTATTTTCAATGATACACTGCATATTACGTTATATTATAAGGTATTTTCAATGATACACTGCATATTACGTTATATTATAAGGTATTTTCAATGATAAACTGCATATTATGATATATTATAACGTATTTTCAATGATACACTGCATATTACGTTATATTATAAGGTGTTTTCAATGATACACTGCATATTACGTTATATTGTAAGGTATTTTCAATGATACACTGCATATTACGTTATATTATGAGGTATTTTCAATGATACACTGCATATTACGTTATATTATGAGGTATTTTCAATGATACACTGCATATTATGATATATTATAACGTATTTTCAATGATACACTGCATATTACGTTATATTATAAGATGTTTTCAATGATACACTGCATATTACGTTATATTGTAAGGTATTTTCAATGATACACTGCATATTACGTTATATTATGAGGTATTTTCAATGATACACTGCATATTACGTTATATTATGAGGTATTTTCAATGATACACTGCATATTACGTTATATTGTAAGGTATTTTCAATGATACACTGCATATTACGTTATATTATGAGGTATTTTCAATGATACACTGCATATTACGTTATATTATGAGGTATTTTCTATGATACACTGCATATTACGTTATATTGTAAGGTATTTTCAATGATACACTGCATATTACGTTATATTATGAGGTATTTTCAATGATACACTGCATATTACGTTATATTATGAGGTATTTTCAATGATACACTGCATATTATGATATATTATAACGTATTTTCAATGATACACTGCATATTACGTTATATTATAAGATGTTTTCAATGATACACTGCATATTACGTTATATTGTAAGGTATTTTCAATGATACACTGCATATTACGTTATATTATGAGGTATTTTCAATGATACACTGCATATTACGTTATATTATGAGGTATTTTCAATGATACACTGCATATTACGTTATATTGTAAGGTATTTTCAATGATACACTGCATATTACGTTATATTATGAGGTATTTTCAATGATACACTGCATATTACGTTATATTATGAGGTATTTTCTATGATACACTACAAATTACAATATATTATAAGGTATTTTCAATGATAAACTACTATATATTATAAGATATTTTCAATGATACACTGCATATTACGTTATATTATGAGGTATTTTCAATGATACACTGCATATTACGTTATATTATAAGGTATTTTCAATGATACACTGCATATTACGTAATATTATAAGGTATTTTCAATGATACACTGCATATTACGTTATATTATGAGGTATTTTCAATGATACACTGCATATTACGTTATATTATAAGGTATTTTCAATGATACACTGCATATTACGTTATATTATAAGGTATTTTCAATGATAAACTACTATATATTATAAGGTATTTTCAATGATACACTACAAATTACGATATATTATAAGGTATTTTCAATGATAAACTACTATATATTATAAGGTATTTTCAATGATACACTGCATATTACGTTATATTGTAAGGTATTTTCAATGATACACTGCATATTACGTTATATTATAAGGTATTTTCTATGATACACTGCATAATACGTTATATTATAAGCTATTTTCAATGATACACTGCATATTACGTTATATTATAAGGTATTTTCAATGATACAGTGCATATTACGTTATATTATAAGGTATTTTCAATGATAAACTACTATATATTATAAGGTATTTTCAATGATACACTGCATATTACGTTATATTATAAGGTATTTTCAATGATACACTGCATATTACGTTATATTATGAGGTATTTTCAATGATACACTGCATATTACGTTATATTATAAGGTATTTTCAATGATACACAGCATATTACGTGATATTATAAGGTATTTTCATTGATACACTACAAATTACGATATATTATAAGATATTTTCAATGATAAACTACTATATATTATAAGGTATTTTCAATGATACACTGCATATTACGTTATATTATGAGGTATTTTCAATGATACACTACATATTACGTTATATTATAAGGTATTTTCAATGATACACTGCATATTACGTTATATTATAAGGTATTTTCAATGATAAACTGCATATTATGATATATTATAAGGTATTTTCAATGATACACTGCATATTACGTTATATTATAAGGTGTTTTCAATGATACACTGCATATTACGTTATATTGTAAGGTATTTTCAATGATACACTGCATATCACGTTATACTATGAGGTATTTTCAATGATACACTGCATATAACGTTATATTATGAGGTATTTTCAATGATACACTGCATATTACGTTATATTATAAGGTACTTTCAATGATACACTACAAATTACGATATATTATAAGGTATTTTCAATGATAAACTACTGTATATTATAAGGTATTTTCAATGATACACTGCATATTACGTTATATTATAAGGTATTTTCAATGATACACTGCATATTACGTTATATTATAAGGTATTTTCAATGATACACTGCATATTATGATATATTATGAGGTATTTTCAATGATACACTGCATATTACGTTATATTATAAGGTATTTTCAATGATAAACTACTATATATTATAAGGTATTTTCAATGATACACTACAAATTACGATATATTATAAGGTATTTTCAATGATACACTACAAATTACGATATATTATAAGGTATTTTCAATGATAAACTACTATATATTATAAGGTATTTTCAATGATTCACTGCATATTACGTTATATTATAAGGTATTTTCAATGATAAACTACTATATATTATAAGGTATTTAAATGATACACTACAAATTACGATATATTATAAGGTATTTTCAATGATACACTACAAATTACGATATATTATAAGGTATTTTCAATGATAAACTACTATATATTATAAGGTATTTTCAATGATTCACTGCATATTACGTTATATTGTAAGGTATTTTCAATGATACACTGCATATTACGTTATATTATGAGGTATTTTCAATGATACACTGCATATTACGTTATATTATGAGGTATTTTCAATGATACACTGCATATTACGTTATATTATGAGGTATTTTCAATGATACACTGCATATTATGATATATTATGAGGTATTTTCAATGATACACTGCATATTACGTTATATTATAAGGTATTTTCGATGATACACAGCATATTACGTTATATTATAAGGTATTTTCAATGATAAACTACTATATATTATAAGATATTTTCAATGATACACTGCATATTACGTTATATTATGAGGTATTTTCAATGATACACTGCATATTACGTTATATTATAAGGTATTTTCAATGATACACTGCATATTACGTAATATTATAAGGTATTTTCAATGATACACTGCATATTACGTTATATTATGAGGTATTTTCAATGATACACTGCATATTACGTTATATTATAAGGTATTTTCAATGATACACTGCATATTACGTTATATTATAAGGTATTTTCAATGATAAACTACTATATATTATAAGGTATTTTCAATGATACACTACAAATTACGATATATTATAAGGTATTTTCAATGATAAACTACTATATATTATAAGGTATTTTCAATGATACACTGCATATTACGTTATATTGTAAGGTATTTTCAATGATACACTGCATATTACGTTATATTATAAGGTATTTTCAATGATACACTGCATATTACGTTATATTATGAGGTATTTTCAATGATACACTGCATATTACGTTATATTATAAGGTATTTTCTATGATACACTGCATAATACGTTATATTATAAGCTATTTTCAATGATACACTGCATATTACGTTATATTATAAGGTATTTTCAATGATACAGTGCATATTACGTTATATTATAAGGTATTTTCAATGATAAACTACTATATATTATAAGGTATTTTCAATGATACACTGCATATTACGTTATATTATAAGGTATTTTCAATGATACACTGCATATTACGTTATATTATGAGGTATTTTCAATGATACACTGCATATTACGTTATATTATAAGGTATTTTCAATGATACACAGCATATTACGTGATATTATAAGGTATTTTCATTGATACACTACAAATTACGATATATTATAAGATATTTTCAATGATAAACTACTGTATATTATATGGTATTTTCAATGATACACTGCATATTACGTTATATTATAAGGTATTTTCAATGATACACTGCATATTACGTTATATTATAAGGTATTTTCAATGATACACTGCATATTATGATATATTATGAGGTATTTTCAATGATACACTGCATATTACGTTATATTATAAGGTATTTTCGATGATACACAGCATATTACGTTATATTATAAGGTATTTTCAATGATACAGTGCATATTACGTTATATTATAAGGTATTTTCAATGATAAACTACTATATATTATAAGGTATTTTCAATGATACACTGCATATTACGTTATATTATAAGGTATTTTCAATGATACACTGCATATTACGTTATATTATGAGGTATTTTCAATGATACACTGCATATTACGTTATATTATAAGGTATTTTCAATGATACTCAGCATATTACGTGATATTATAAGGTATTTTCATTGATACACTACAAATTACGATATATTATAAGGTATTTTCAATGATAAACTACTATATATTATAAGGTATTTTCAATGATACACTGCATATTACGTTATATTATGAGGTATTTTCAATGATACACTGCATATTACGTTATATTATAAGGTATTTTCAATGATACACTGCATATTACGTTATATTATAAGGTATTTTCAATGATAAACTGCATATTATGATATATTATAAGGTATTTTCAATGATACACTGCATATTACGTTATATTATAAGGTGTTTTCAATGATACACTGCATATTACGTTATATTGTATGGTATTTTCAATGATACACTGCATATTACGTTATATTATGAGGTATTTTCAATGATACACTGCATATAACGTTATATTATATGGTATTTTCAATGATACACTGCATATTACGTTATATTATAAGGTACTTTCAATGATACACTACAAATTACGATATATTATAAGGTATTTTCAATGATAAACTACTGTATATTATAAGGTATTTTCAATGATACACTGCATATTACGTTATATTATAAGGTATTTCCAATGATACACTGCATATTACGTTATATTATAAGGTATTTTCAATGATAAACTGCATATTATGATATATTATAAGGTATTTTCAATGATACACTGCATATTACGTTATATTATAAGGTGTTTTCAATGATACACTGCATATTACGTTATATTGTAAGGTATTTTCAATGATACACTGCATATCACGTTATATTATGAGGTATTTTCAATGATACACTGCATATAACGTTATATTATGAGGTATTTTCAATGATACACTGCATATTACGTTATATTATAAGGTATTTTCAATGATACACTGCATATTACGTTATATTATAAGGTATTTTCAATGATGAACTACTACATATTATAAGGTATTTTCAATGATACACTGCATATTACGTTATATTATGAGGTATTTTCAATGATACACTGCATATTATGTTATATTATAAGGTATTTTCAATGATACACTGCATATTACGTTATATTATAAGGTATTTTCAATGATACACTGCATATTACGTTATATTGTAAGGTATTTTCAATGATACACTGCATATTACGTTATATTATGAGGTATTTTCAATGATACACTGCATATAACGTTATATTATATGGTATTTTCAATGATACACTGCATATTACGTTATATTATAAGGTACTTTCAATGATACACTACAAATTACGATATATTATAAGGTATTTTCAATGATAAACTACTGTATATTATATGGTATTTTCAATGATACACTGCATATTACGTTATATTATAAGGTATTTTCAATGATACACTGCATATTACGTTATATTATAAGGTATTTTCAATGATACACTGCATATTATGATATATTATGAGGTATTTTCAATGATACACTGCATATTACGTTATATTATAAGGTATTTTCGATGATACACAGCATATTACGTTATATTATAAGGTATTTTCAATGATACAGTGCATATTACATTATATTATAAGGTATTTTCAATGATAAACTACTATATATTATAAGGTATTTTCAATGATACACTGCATATTACGTTATATTATAAGGTATTTTCAATGATACACTGCATATTACGTTATATTATGAGGTATTTTCAATGATACACTGCATATTACGTTATATTATAAGGTATTTTCAATGATACTCAGCATATTACGTGATATTATAAGGTATTTTCATTGATACGCTACAAATTACGATATATTATAAGGTATTTTCAATGATAAACTACTATATATTATAAGGTATTTTCAATGATACACTGCATATTACGTTATATTATGAGGTATTTTCAATGATACACTGCATATTACGTTATATTATAAGGTATTTTCAATGATACACTGCATATTACGTTATATTATAAGGTATTTTCAATGATGAACTACTACATATTATAAGGTATTTTCAATGATACACTGCATATTACGTTATATTATGAGGTATTTTCAATGATACACTGCATATTATGTTATATTATAAGGTATTTTCAATGATACACTGCATATTACGTTATATTATAAGGTATTTTCAATGATACACTGCATATTACGTTATATTGTAAGGTATTTTCAATGATACACTGCATATTACGTTATATTATGAGGTATTTTCAATGATACACTGCATATAACGTTATATTATAAGGTATTTTCAATGATACACTGCATATTACGTTATATTATAAGGTACTTTCAATGATACACTACAAATTACGATATATTATAAGGTATTTTCAATGATAAACTACTGTATATTATATGGTATTTTCAATGATACACTGCATATTACGTTATATTATAAGGTATTTTCAATGATACACTGCATATTACGTTATATTATGAGGTATTTTCAATGATACACTGCATATTACGTTATATTATAAGGTATTTTCAATGATACTCAGCATATTACGTGATATTATAAGGTATTTTCATTGATACGCTACAAATTACGATATATTATAAGGTATTTTCAATGATAAACTACTATATATTATAAGGTATTTTCAATGATACACTGCATATTACGTTATATTATGAGGTATTTTCAATGATACACTGCATATTACGTTATATTATAAGGTATTTTCAATGATACACTGCATATTACGTTATATTATAAGGTATTTTCAATGATAAACTGCATATTATGATATATTATAAGGTATTTTCAATGATACACTGCATATTACGTTATATTATAAGGTGTTTTCAATGATACACTGCATATTACGTTATATTGTAAGGTATTTTCAATGATACACTGCATATTACGTTATATTATGAGGTATTTTCAATGATACACTGCATATAACGTTATATTATATGGTATTTGCAATGATACACTGCATATTACGTTATATTATAAGGTACTTTCAATGATACACTACAAATTACGATATATTATAAGGTATTTTCAATGATAAACTACTATATATTATAAGGTATTTTCAATGATTCACTGCATATTACGTTATATTGTAAGGTATTTTCAATGATACACTGCATATTACGTTATATTATAAGGTATTTTCAATGATACACTGCATATTACGTTATATTATGAGGTATTTTCAATGATACACTGCATATTACGTTATATTATAAGGTATTTTCAATGATAAACTGCATATTATGATATATTATAAGGTATTTTCAATGATACACTGCATATTACGTTATATTATAAGGTGTTTTCAATGATACACTGCATATTACGTTATATTGTAAGGTATTTTCAATGATACACTGCATATTACGTTATATTATGAGGTATTTTCAATGATACACTGCATATAACGTTATATTATATGGTATTTTCAATGATACACTGCATATTACGTTATATTATAAGGTACTTTCAATGATACACTACAAATTACGATATATTATAAGGTATTTTCAATGATAAACTACTGTATATTATAAGGTATTTTCAATGATACACTGCATATTACGTTATATTATAAGGTATTTTCAATGATACACTGCATATTACGTTATATTATAAGGTATTTTCAATGATAAACTGCATATTATGATATATTATAAGGTATTTTCAATGATACACTGCATATTACGTTATATTATAAGGTGTTTTCAATGATACACTGCATATTACGTTATATTGTAAGGTATTTTCAATGATACACTGCATATTACGTTATATTATGAGGTATTTTCAATGATACACTGCATATAACGTTATATTATATGGTATTTTCAATGATACACTGCATATTACGTTATATTATAAGGTACTTTCAATGATACACTACAAATTACGATATATTATAAGGTATTTTCAATGATAAACTACTGTATATTATAAGGTATTTTCAATGATACACTGCATATTACGTTATATTATGAGGTATTTTCAATGATACACTGCATATTATGTTATATTATAAGGTATTTTCAATGATACACTGCATATTACGTTATATTATAAGGTATTTTCAATGATACACTGCATATTACGTTATATTGTAAGGTATTTTCAATGATACACTGCATATTACGTTATATTATGAGGTATTTTCAATGATACACTGCATATTACGTTATATTATAAGGTATTTTCAATGATACACTGCATATTACGTTATATTATAAGGTACTTTCAATGATACACTACAAATTACGATATATTATAAGGTATTTTCAATGATAAACTACTGTATATTATATGGTATTTTCAATGATACACTGCATATTACGTTATATTATAAGGTATTTTCAATGATACACTGCATATTACGTTATATTATAAGGTATTTTCAATGATACACTGCATATTATGATATATTATGAGGTATTTTCAATGATACACTGCATATTACGTTATATTATAAGGTATTTTCGATGATACACAGCATATTACGTTATATTATAAGGTATTTTCAATGATACAGTGCATATTACATTATATTATAAGGTATTTTCAATGATAAACTACTATATATTATAAGGTATTTTCAATGATACACTGCATATTACGTTATATTATAAGGTATTTTCAATGATACACTGCATATTACGTTATATTATGAGGTATTTTCAATGATACACTGCATATTACGTTATATTATAAGGTATTTTCAATGATACTCAGCATATTACGTGATATTATAAGGTATTTTCATTGATACGCTACAAATTACGATATATTATAAGGTATTTTCAATGATAAACTACTATATATTATAAGGTATTTTCAATGATACACTGCATATTACGTTATATTATGAGGTATTTTCAATGATACACTGCATATTACGTTATATTATAAGGTATTTTCAATGATACACTGCATATTACGTTATATTATAAGGTATTTTCAATGATAAACTGCATATTATGATATATTATAAGGTATTTTCAATGATACACTGCATATTACGTTATACTATAAGGTGTTTTCAATGATACACTGCATATTACGTTATATTGTAAGGTATTTTCAATGATACACTGCATATTACGTTATATTATGAGGTATTTTCAATGATACACTGCATATAACGTTATATTATATGGTATTTGCAATGATACACTGCATATTACGTTATATTATAAGGTACTTTCAATGATACACTACAAATTACGATATATTATAAGGTATTTTCAATGATAAACTACTATATATTATAAGATATTTTCAATGATACACTGCATATTACGTTATATTATGAGGTATTTTCAATGATACACTGCATATTACGTTATATTATAAGGTATTTTCAATGATACACTGCATATTACGTAATATTATAAGGTATTTTCAATGATACACTGCGTATTACGTTATATTATGAGGTATTTTCAATGATACACTGCATATTACGTTATATTATAAGGTATTTTCAATGATACACTGCATATTACGTTATATTATAAGGTATTTTCAATGATAAACTACTATATATTATAAGGTATTTTCAATGATACACTACAAATTACGATATATTATAAGGTATTTTCAATGATAAACTACTATATATTATAAGGTATTTTCAATGATTCACTGCATATTACGTTATATTGTAAGGTATTTTCAATGATACACTGCATATTACGTTATACTATAAGGTATTTTCAATGATACACTGCATATTACGTTATATTATGAGGTATTTTCAATGATACACTGCATATTACGTTATATTATAAGGTATTTTCTATGATACACTGCATAATACGTTATATTATAAGCTATTTTCAATGATACACTGCATATTACGTTATATTATAAGGTATTTTCAATGATACAGTGCATATTACGTTATATTATAAGGTATTTTCAATGATAAACTACTATATATTATAAGGTATTTTCAATGATAAACTGCATATTATGATATATTATAAGGTATTTTCAATGATACACTGCATATTACGTTATATTATAAGGTGTTTTCAATGATACACTGCATATTACGTTATATTGTAAGGTATTTTCAATGATACACTGCATATTACGTTATATTATGAGGTATTTTCAATGATACACTGCATATTACGTTATATTATAAGGTATTTTCAATGATACACTGCATATTACGTTATATTATGAGGTATTTTCAATGATACACTGCATATTATGATATATTATGAGGTATTTTCAATGATACACTGCATATTACGTTATATTATAAGGTATTTTCTATGATACACTGCATAATACGTTATATTATAAGGTATTTTCGATGATACACTGCATATTACGTTATATTATAAGGTATTTTCAATGATACAGTGCATATTACGTTATATTATAAGGTATTTTCAATGATAAACTACTATATATTATAAGGTATTTTCAATGATACACTGCATATTACGTTATATTATGAGGTATTTTCAATGATACACTGCATATTACGTTATATTATAAGGTATTTTCAATGATACACTGCATATTACGTAATATTATAAGGTATTTTCAATGATACACTGCGTATTACGTTATATTATGAGGTATTTTCAATGATACACTGCATATTACGTTATATTATAAGGTATTTTCAATGATACACTGCATATTACGTTATATTATGAGGTATTTTCAATGATACACTGCATATTACGTTATATTATAAGGTATTTTCTATGATACACTGCATAATACGTTATATTATAAGCTATTTTCAATGATACACTGCATATTACGTTATATTATAAGGTATTTTCAATGATACAGTGCATATTACGTTATATTATAAGGTATTTTCAATGATAAACTACTATATATTATAAGGTATTTTCAATGATACACTGCATATTACGTTATATTATAAGGTATTTTCAATGATACACTGCATATTACGTTATATTATGAGGTATTTTCAATGATACACTGCATATTACGTTATATTATAAGGTATTTTCAATGATACACAGCATATTACGTGATATTATAAGGTATTTTCAATGATACACTACAAATTACGATATATTATAAGGTATTTTCAATGATAAACTACTATATATTATAAGGTATTTTCAATGATACACTGCATATTACGTTATATTATGAGGTATTTTCAATGATACACTGCATATTACGTTATATTATAAGGTATTTTCAATGATACACTGCATATTACGTTATATTATAAGGTATTTTCAATGATACACTGCATATTATGATATATTATAAGGTATTTTCAATGATACACTGCATATTACGTTATATTATAAGGTGTTTTCAATGATACACTGCATATTACGTTATATTGTAAGGTATTTTCAATGATACACTGCATATTACGTTATATTATGAGGTATTTTCAATGATACACTGCATATAACGTTATATTATATGGTATTTTCAATGATACACTGCATATTACGTTATATTATAAGGTACTTTCAATGATACACTACAAATTACGATATATTATAAGGTATTTTCAATGATAAACTACAGTATATTATGAGGTATTTTCAATGATACACTGCATATTACGTTATATTATGAGGTATTTTCAATGATACACTGCATATTACGATATATTATAAGGTATTTTCAATGATACACTGCATATTACGTTATATTATAAGGTATTTTCAATGATACACAGCATATTACGTGATATTATAAGGTATTTTCAATGATACACTGCATATTACGTTATATTATAAGGTATTTTCAATGATACACTGCATATTACGTTATATTATGAGGTATTTTCAATGATACACTGCATATTATGATATATTATGAGGTATTTTCAATGATACACTGCATATTACGTTATATTATAAGGTATTTTCGATGATACACAGCATATTACGTTATATTATAAGGTATTTTCAATGATACACTACAAATTACAATATATTATAAGGTATTTTCAATGATAAACTACTATATATTATAAGATATTTTCAATGATACACTGCATATTACGTTATATTATGAGGTATTTTCAATGATACACTGCATATTACGTTATATTATAAGGTATTTTCAATGATACACTGCATATTACGTAATATTATAAGGTATTTTCAATGATACACTGCGTATTACGTTATATTATGAGGTATTTTCAATGATACACTGCATATTACGTTATATTATAAGGTATTTTCAATGATACACTGCATATTACGTTATATTATAAGGTATTTTCAATGATAAACTACTATATATTATAAGGTATTTTCAATGATACACTACAAATTACCATATATTATAAGGTATTTTCAATGATAAACTACTATATATTATAAGGTATTTTCAATGATACACTGCATATTACGTTATATTATAAGGTATTTTCAATGATACACTGCATATTACGTTATATTATAAGGTATTTTCAATGATACACTGCATATTACGTTATATTATGAGGTATTTTCAATGATACACTGCATATTACGTTATATTATAAGGTATTTTCTATGATACACTGCATAATACGTTATATTATAAGCTATTTTCAATGATACACTGCATATTACGTTATATTATAAGGTATTTTCAATGATACAGTGCATATTACGTTATATTATAAGGTATTTTCAATGATAAACTACTATATATTATAAGGTATTTTCAATGATACACTGCATATTACGTTATATTATAAGGTATTTTCAATGATACACTGCATATTACGTTATATTATGAGGTATTTTCAATGATACACTGCATATTACGTTATATTATAAGGTATTTTCAATGATACACAGCATATTACGTGATATTATAAGGTATTTTCATTGATACACTACAAATTACGATATATTATAAGGTATTTTCAATGATAAACTACTATATATTATAAGGTATTTTCAATGATACACTGCATATTACGTTATATTATGAGGTATTTTCAATGATACACTGCATATTACGTTATATTATAAGGTATTTTCAATGATACACTACAAATTACGATATATTATAAGGTATTTTCAATGATAAACTACTGTATATTATGAGGTATTTTCAATGATACACTGCATATTACGTTATATTATGAGGTATTTTCAATGATACACTGCATATTACGATATATTATAAGGTATTTTCAATGATACACTGCATATTACGTTATATTATAAGGTATTTTCAATGATACACAGCATATTACGTGATATTATAAGGTATTTTCAATGATACACTGCATATTACGTTATATTATAAGGTATTTTCAATGATACACTGCATATTACGTTATATTATGAGGTATTTTCAATGATACACTGCATATTATGATATATTATGAGGTATTTTCAATGATACACTGCATATTACGTTATATTATAAGGTATTTTCAATGATACACAGCATATTACGTTATATTATAAGGTATTTTCAATGATACACTACAAATTACAATATATTATAAGGTATTTTCAATGATAAACTACTATATATTATAAGATATTTTCAATGATACACTGCATATTACGTTATATTATGAGGTATTTTCAATGATACACTGCATATTACGTTATATTATAAGGTATTTTCAATGATACACTGCATATTACGTAATATTATAAGGTATTTTCAATGATACACTGCGTATTACGTTATATTATGAGGTATTTTCAATGATACACTGCATATTACGTTATATTATAAGGTATTTTCAATGATACACTGCATATTACGTTATATTATAAGGTATTTTCAATGATAAACTACTATATATTATAAGGTATTTTCAATGATACACTGCATATTACGTTATATTATGAGGTATTTTCAATGATACACTGCATATTATGATATATTATGAGGTATTTTCAATGATACACTGCATATTACGTTATATTATAAGGTATTTTCGATGATACACAGCATATTACGTTATATTATAAGGTATTTTCAATGATACACTACAAATTACAATATATTATAAGGTATTTTCAATGATAAACTACTATATATTATAAGATATTTTCAATGATACACTGCATATTACGTTATATTATGAGGTATTTTCAATGATACACTGCATATTACGTTATATTATAAGGTATTTTCAATGATACACAGCATATTACGTGATATTATAAGGTATTTTCATTGATACACTACAAATTACGATATATTATAAGGTATTTTCAATGATAAACTACTATATATTATAAGGTATTTTCAATGATACACTGCATATTACGTTATATTATGAGGTATTTTCAATGATACACTGCATATTACGTTATATTATAAGGTATTTTCAATGATACACTGCATATTACGTTATATTATAAGGTATTTTCAATGATAAACTGCATATTATGATATATTATAAGGTATTTTCAATGATACACTGCATATTACGTTATATTATAAGGTGTTTTCAATGATACACTGCATATTACGTTATATTGTAAGGTATTTTCAATGATACACTGCATATTACGTTATATTATGAGGTATTTTCAATGATACACTGCATATAACGTTATATTATATGGTATTTTCAATGATACACTGCATATTACGTTATATTATGAGGTATTTTCAATGATACACTACATATTACGTTATATTATAAGGTATTTTCAATGATACACTGCATATTACGTTATATTATAAGGTATTTTCAATGATACACTGCATATTACGTTATATTATATGGTATTTTCAATGATACACTGCATATTACGTTATATTATAAGGTACTTTCAATGATACACTACAAATTACGATATATTATAAGGTATTTTCAATGATAAACTACTGTATATTATGAGGTATTTTCAATGATACACTGCATATTACGTTATATTATGAGGTATTTTCAATGATACACTGCATATTACGATATATTATAAGGTATTTTCAATGATACACTGCATATTACGTTATATTATAAGGTATTTTCAATGATACACAGCATATTACGTGATATTATAAGGTATTTTCAATGATACACTGCATATTACGTTATATTATAAGGTATTTTCAATGATACACTGCATATTACGTTATATTATGAGGTATTTTCAATGATACACTGCATATTATGATATATTATGAGGTATTTTCAATGATACACTGCATATTACGTTATATTATAAGGTATTTTCGATGATACACAGCATATTACGTTATATTATAAGGTATTTTCAATGATACACTACAAATTACAATATATTATAAGGTATTTTCAATGATAAACTACTATATATTATAAGATATTTTCAATGATACACTGCATATTACGTTATATTATGAGGTATTTTCAATGATACACTGCATATTACGTTATATTATAAGGTATTTTCAATGATACACTGCATATTACGTAATATTATAAGGTATTTTCAATGATACACTGCGTATTACGTTATATTATGAGGTATTTTCAATGATACACTGCATATTACGTTATATTATAAGGTATTTTCAATGATACACTGCATATTACGTTATATTATAAGGTATTTTCAATGATAAACTACTATATATTATAAGGTATTTTCAATGATACACTACAAATTACCATATATTATAAGGTATTTTCAATGATAAACTACTATATATTATAAGGTATTTTCAATGATACACTGCATATTACGTTATATTGTAAGGTATTTTCAATGATACACTGCATATTACGTTATATTATAAGGTATTTTCAATGATACACTGCATATTACGTTATATTATGAGGTATTTTCAATGATACACTGCATATTACGTTATATTATAAGGTATTTTCTATGATACACTGCATAATACGTTATATTATAAGCTATTTTCAATGATACACTGCATATTACGTTATATTATAAGGTATTTTCAATGATACAGTGCATATTACGTTATATTATAAGGTATTTTCAATGATAAAGTACTATATATTATAAGGTATTTTCAATGATACACTGCATATTACGTTATATTATAAGGTATTTTCAATGATACACTGCATATTACGTTATATTATGAGGTATTTTCAATGATACACTGCATATTACGTTATATTATAAGGTATTTTCAATGATACACAGCATATTACGTGATATTATAAGGTATTTTCATTGATACACTACAAATTACGATATATTATAAGGTATTTTCAATGATAAACTACTATATATTATAAGGTATTTTCAATGATACACTGCATATTACGTTATATTATGAGGTATTTTCAATGATACACTGCATATTACGTTATATTATAAGGTATTTTCAATGATACACTGCATATTACGTTATATTATAAGGTATTTTCAATGATAAACTGCATATTATGATATATTATAAGGTATTTTCAATGATACACTGCATATTACGTTATATTATAAGGTGTTTTCAATGATACACTGCATATTACGTTATATTGTAAGGTATTTTCAATGATACACTGCATATTACGTTATATTATGAGGTATTTTCAATGATACACTGCATATAACGTTATATTATATGGTATTTTCAATGATACACTGCATATTACGTTATATTATGAGGTATTTTCAATGATACACTGCATATTACGTTATATTATAAGGTATTTTCAATGATACACTGCATATTACGTTATATTATAAGGTATTTTCAATGATACACTGCATATTACGTTATATTATGAGGTATTTTCAATGATACACTGCATATTATGATATATTATGAGGTATTTTCAATGATACACTGCATATTACGTTATATTATAAGGTATTTTCGATGATACACAGCATATTACGTTATATTATAAGGTATTTTCAATGATACACTACAAATTACAATATATTATAAGGTATTTTCAATGATAAACTACTATATATTATAAGATATTTTCAATGATACACTGCATATTACGTTATATTATGAGGTATTTTCAATGATACACTGCATATTACGTTATATTATAAGGTATTTTCAATGATACACTGCATATTACGTAATATTATAAGGTATTTTCAATGATACACTGCGTATTACGTTATATTATAAGGTATTTTCAATGATACACTGCATATTACGTTATATTATAAGGTATTTTCAATGATACACTGCATATTACGTTATATTATGAGGTATTTTCAATGATACACTGCATATAACGTTATATTATATGGTATTTTCAATGATACACTGCATATTACGTTATATTATAAGGTACTTTCAATGATACACTACAAATTACGATATATTATAAGGTATTTTCAATGATAAACTACTGTATATTATGAGGTATTTTCAATGATACACTGCATATTACGTTATATTGTAAGGTATTTTCAATGATACACTGCATATTACGTTATATTATAAGGTATTTTCAATGATACACTGCATATTACGTAATATTATAAGGTATTTTCAATGATACACTGCGTATTACGTTATATTATGAGGTATTTTCAATGATACACTGCATATTACGTTATATTATAAGGTATTTTCAATGATACACTGCATATTACGTTATATTATAAGGTATTTTCAATGATAAACTACTATATATTATAAGGTATTTTCAATGATACACTACAAATTACCATATATTATAAGGTATTTTCAATGATAAACTACTATATATTATAAGGTATTTTCAATGATTCACTGCATATTACGTTATATTATAAGGTATTTTCAATGATACACTGCATATTACGTTATATTATAAGGTATTTTCAATGATACACTGCATATTACGTTATATTATGAGGTATTTTCAATGATACACTGCATATTACGTTATATTATAAGGTATTTTCTATGATACACTGCATAATACGTTATATTATAAGCTATTTTCAATGATACACTGCATATTACGTTATATTATAAGGTATTTTCAATGATACAGTGCATATTACGTTATATTATAAGGTATTTTCAATGATAAACTACTATATATTATAAGGTATTTTCAATGATACACTGCATATTACGTTATATTATAAGGTATTTTCAATGATACACTGCATATTACGTTATATTATGAGGTATTTTCAATGATACACTGCATATTACGTTATATTATAAGGTATTTTCAATGATACACAGCATATTACGTGATATTATAAGGTATTTTCATTGATACACTACAAATTACGATATATTATAAGGTATTTTCAATGATAAACTACTATATATTATAAGGTATTTTCAATGATACACTGCATATTACGTTATATTATGAGGTATTTTCAATGATACACTGCATATTACGTTATATTATAAGGTATTTTCAATGATACACTGCATATTACGTTATATTATAAGGTATTTTCAATGATAAACTGCATATTATGATATATTATAAGGTATTTTCAATGATACACTGCATATTACGTTATATTATAAGGTGTTTAGAATGATACACTGCATATTACGTTATATTGTAAGGTATTTCCCAATGATACACTGCATATTACGTTATATTATGAGGTATTTTCAATGATACACTGCATATAACGTTATATTATATGGTATTTTCAATGATACACTGCATATTACGTTATATTATGAGGTATTTTCAATGATACACTACATATTACGTTATATTATAAGGTATTTTCAATGATACACTGCATATTACGTTATATTATAAGGTATTTTCAATGATACACTGCATATTACGTTATATTATGAGGTATTTTCAATGATACACTGCATATTATGATATATTATGAGGTATTTTCAATGATACACTGCATATTACGTTATATTATAAGGTATTTTCGATGATACACAGCATATTACGTTATATTATAAGGTATTTTCAATGATACACTACAAATTACAATATATTATAAGGTATTTTCAATGATAAACTACTATATATTATAAGATATTTTCAATGATACACTGCATATTACGTTATATTATGAGGTATTTTCAATGATACACTTCATATTACGTTATATTATTAGGTATTTTCAATGATACACTGCATATTACGTTATATTATGAGGTATTTTCAATGATACACTGCATATTACGTTATATTATAAGGTATTTTCTATGATACACTGCATAATACGTTATATTATAAGCTATTTTCAATGATACACTGCATATTACGTTATATTATAAGGTATTTTCAATGATACAGTGCATATTACGTTATATTATAAGGTATTTTCAATGATAAACTACTATATATTATAAGGTATTTTCAATGATACACTGCATATTACGTTATATTATAAGGTATTTTCAATTATACACTGCATATTACGTTATATTATGAGGTATTTTCAATGATACACTGCATATTACGTTATATTATAAGGTATTTTCAATGATACACAGCATATTACGTGATATTATAAGGTATTTTCATTGATACACTACAAATTACGATATATTATAAGGTATTTTCAATGATAAACTACTATATATTATAAGGTATTTTCAATGATACACTGCATATTACGTTATATTATGAGGTATTTTCAATGATACACTGCATATTACGTTATATTATAAGGTATTTTCAATGATACACTGCATATTACGTTATATTATAAGGTATTTTCAATGATAAACTGCATATTATGATATATTATAAGGTATTTTCAATGATACACTGCATATTACGTTATATTATAAGGTGTTTTCAATGATACACTGCATATTACGTTATATTGTAAGGTATTTTCAATGATACACTGCATATTACGTTATATTATGAGGTATTTTCAATGATACACTGCATATAACGTTATATTATATGGTATTTTCAATGATACACTGCATATTACGTTATATTATGAGGTATTTTCAATGATACACTACATATTACGTTATATTATAAGGTATTTTCAATGATACACTGCATATTACGTTATATTATAAGGTATTTTCAATGATAAACTGCATATTATGATATATTATAAGGTATTTTCAATGATACACTGCATATTACGTTATATTATAAGGTGTTTTCAATGATACACTGCATATTACGTTATATTGTAAGGTATTTTCAATGATACACTGCATATTACGTTATATTATGAGGTATTTTCAATGATAAACTGCATATTATGATATATTATAACGTATTTTCAATGATACACTGCATATTACGTTATATTATAAGGTGTTTTCAATGATACACTGCATATTACGTTATATTGTAAAGTATTTTCAATGATACACTGCATATTACGTTATATTATGAGGTATTTTCAATGATACACTGCATATAACGTTATATTATATGGTATTTTCAATGATACACTGCATATTACGTTATATTATAAGGTACTTTCAATGATACACTACAAATTACGATATATTATAAGGTATTTTCAATGATAAACTACTGTATATTATAAGGTATTTTCAATGATACACTGCATATTACGTTATATTATAAGGTATTTTCAATGATACACTGCATATTACGTTATATTATAAGGTATTTTCAATGATACACTGCATATTACGTTATATTATAAGGTATTTTCAATGATAAACTGCATATTATGATATATTATAAGGTATTTTCAATGATACACTGCATATTACGTTATATTATAAGGTGTTTTCAATGATACACTGCATATTACGTTATATTGTAAGGTATTTTCAATGATACACTGCATATTACGTTATATTATGAGGTATTTTCAATGATACACTGCATATAACGTTATATTATATGGTATTTTCAATGATACACTGCATATTACGTTATATTATAAGGTACTTTCAATGATACACTACAAATTACGATATATTATAAGGTATTTTCAATGATAAACTACTGTATATTATAAGGTATTTTCAATGATACACTGCATATTACGTTATATTATAAGGTATTTTCAATGATACACTGCATATTACGTTATATTATAAGGTATTTTCAATGATACACTGCATATTATGATATATTATGAGGTATTTTCAATGATACACTGCATATTACGTTATATTATAAGGTATTTTCGATGATACACAGCATATTACGTTATATTATAAGGTATTTTCAATGATACACTACAAATTACAATATATTATAAGGTATTTTCAATGATAAACTGCTATATATAATAAGATATTTTCAATGATACACTGCATATTACGTTATATTATGAGGAATTTTCAATGATACACTGCATATTACGTTATATTATAAGGTATTTTCAATGATAAACTGCATATTATGATATATTATAAGGTATTTTCTATGATACACTGCATAATACGTTATATTATAAGCTATTTTCAATGATACACTGCATATTACGTTATATTATAAGGTATTTTCAATGATACACTGCATATTACGTTATATTATAAGGTATTTTCAATGATAAACTACTACATATTATAAGGTATTTTCAATGATACACTGCATATTACGTTATATTATAAGGTATTTTCAATGATACACAGCATATTACGTGATATTATAAGGTATTTTCATTGATACACTACAAATTACGATATATTATAAGGTGTTTTCAATGATACACTGCATATTACGTTATATTGTAAGGTATTTTCAATGATACACTGCATATTACGTTATATTATGAGGTATTTTCAATGATACACTGCATATAACGTTATATTATATGGTATTTTCAATGATACACTGCATATTACGTTATATTATGAGGTATTTTCAATGATACACTGCATATAACGTTATATTATATGGTATTTTCAATGATACACTGCATATTACGTTATATTATAAGGTACTTTCAATGATACACTGCATATTACGTTATATTATAAGGTATTTTCAATGATACACTGCATATTACGTTATATTATAAGGTATTTTCAATGATACACTGCATATTATGATATATTATGAGGTATTTTCAATGATACACTGCATATTACGTTATATTATAAGGTATTTTCAATGATAAACTACTATATATTATAAGGTATTTTCAATGATACACTGCATATTACGTTATATTATAAGGTGTTTTCAATGATACACTGCATATTACGTTATATTGTAAGGTATTTTCAATGATACACTGCATATTACGTTATATTATGAGGTATTTTCAATGATACACTGCATATAACGTTATATTATATGGTATTTTCAATGATACACTGCATATTACGTTATATTATAAGGTACTTTCAATGATACACTACAAATTACGATATATTATAAGGTATTCTCAATGATAAACTACTGTATATTATAAGGTATTTTCAATGATACACTGCATATTACGTTATATTATAAGGTATTTTCAATGATACACTGCATATTACGTTATATTATAAGGTATTTTCAATGATACGCTGCATATTATGATATATTATGAGGTATTTTCAATGATACACTGCATATTACGTTATATTATAAGGTATTTTCGATGATACACAGCATATTACGTTATATTATAAGGTATTTTCAATGATACACTACTATATATTATAAGGTATTTTCAATGATACACTGCATATTACGTTATATTATAAGGTATTTTCAATGATACACTGCATATTACGTTATATTATGAGGTATTTTCAATGATACACTGCATATTACGTTATATTATAAGGTATTTTCAATGATACACTGCATATTACGTTATATTATAAGGTGTTTTCAATGATACACTGCATATTACGTTATATTGTAAGGTATTTTCAATTATACACTGCATATTACGTTATATTATGAGGTATTTTCAATGATACACTGCATATTACGTTATATTATAAGGTATTTTCAATGATACACTGCATATTACGTTATATTATAAGGTATTTTCAATGATAAACTGCATATTATGATATATTATAACGTATTTTCAATGATACACTGCATATTACGTTATATTATAAGGTGTTTTCAATGATACACTGCATATTACGTTATATTGTAAGGTATTTTCAATGATACACTGCATATTACGTTATATTATGAGGTATTTTCAATGATACACTGCATATTACGTTATATTATGAGGTATTTTCAATGATACACTGCATATTACGTTATATTATAAGGTATTTTCAATGATACACTGCATATTACGTTATATTATAAGGTATTTTCAATGATACACTGCATATTATGATATATTATGAGGTATTTTCAATGATACACTGCATATTACGTTATATTATAAGGTATTTTCAATGATAAACTGCATATTATGATATATTATAAGGTATTTTCAATGATACACTGCATATTACGTTATATTATAAGGTATTTTCAATGATAAACTACTATATATTATAAGGTATTTTCAATGATACACTGCATATTACGTTATATTATAAGGCATTTTCAATGATAAACTGCATATTACGTTATATTATAAGGTATTTTCAATGATACACTGCATATTACGTTATATTGTAAGGTGTTCTCAATGATACACTGCATATTACGTTATATTGTAAGGTATTTTCAATGATACACTGCATATTACGTTATATTATGAGGTATTTTCAATGATACACTGCATATTACGTTATATTATGAGGTATTTTCAATGATACACTGCATATTACGTTATATTATAAGGTATTTTCGATGATACACAGCATATTACGTTATATTATAAGGTATTTTCAATGATAAACTGCATATTATGATATATTATAAGGTATTTTCAATGATACACTGCATATTACGTTATATTATAAGGTATTTACAATGATAAACTACTATATATTATAAGGTATTTTCAATGATACACTGCATATTACGTTATATTATGAGGTATTTTCAATGATACACTGCATATTACGTTATATTATAAGGTATTTTCAATGATACACTGCATATTACGTTATATTATAAGGTATTTTCAATGATAAACTGCATATTATGAGATATTATAACGTATTTTTAATGATACACTGCATATTACGTTATATTATAAGGTGTTTTCAATGATACACTGCATATTACGTTATATTGTAAGGTATTTTCAATGATACACTGCATATTACGTTATATTATGAGGTATTTTCAATGATACACTGCATATTACGTTATATTATGAGGTATTTTCAATGATACACTGCATATTACGTTATATTATAAGGTATTTTCAATGATACACTGCATATTACGTTATATTATGAGGTATTTTCAATGATACACTGCATATTATGATATATTATGAGGTATTTTCAATGATACACTGCATATTACGTTATATTATAAGGTATTTTCGATGATACACAGCATATTACGTTATATTATAAGGTATTTTCAATGATACACTACAAATTACAATATATTATAAGGTATTTTCAATGATAAACTACTATATATTATAAGATATTTTCAATGATACACTGCATATTACGTTATATTATGAGGTATTTTCAATGATACACTGCATATTACGTTATATTATAAGGTATTTTCAATGATACACTGCATATTACGTAATATTATAAGGTATTTTCAATGATACACTGCGTATTACGTTATATTATGAGGTATTTTCAATGATACACTGCATATTACGTTATATTATAAGGTATTTTCAATGATACACTGCATATTACGTTATATTATAAGGTATTTTCAATGATAAACTACTATATATTATAAGGTATTTTCAATGATACACTACAAATTACGATATATTATAAGGTATTTTCAATGATAAACTACTATATATTATAAGGTATTTTCAATGATTCACTGCATATTACGTTATATTGTAAGGTATTTTCAATGATACACTGCATATTACGTTATATTATAAGGTATTTTCAATGATACACTGCATATTACGTTATATTATGAGGTATTTTCAATGATACACTGCATATTACGTTATATTATAAGGTATTTTCTATGATACACTGCATAATACGTTATATTATAAGCTATTTTCAATGATACACTGCATATTACGTTATATTATAAGGTATTTTCAATGATACAGTGCATATTACGTTATATTATAAGGTATTTTCAATGATAAACTACTATATATTATAAGGTATTTTCAATGATACACTGCATATTACGTTATATTATAAGGTATTTTCAATGATACACTGCATATTACGTTATATTATGAGGTATTTTCAATGATACACTGCATATTTCGTTATATTATGAGGTATTTTCAATGATACACTGCATATAACGTTATATTATATGGTATTTTCAATGATACACTGCATATTACGTTATATTATAAGGTACTTTCAATGATACACTACAAATTACGATATATTATAAGGTATTTTCAACGATAAACTACTGTATATTATAAGGTATTTTCAATGATACACTGCATATTACGTTATATTATAAGGTATTTTCAATGATACACTGCATATTACGTTATATTATAAGGTATTTTCAATGATACACTGCATATTATGATATATTATGAGGTATTTTCAATGATACACTGCATATTACGTTATATTATAAGGTATTTTCAATGATAAACTACTATATATTATAAGGTATTTTCAATGATACACTGCATATTACGTTATATTATAAGGTGTTTTCAATGATACACTGCATATTACGTTATATTGTAAGGTATTTTCAATGATACACTGCATATTACGTTATATTATGAGGTATTTTCAATGATACACTGCATATAACGTTATATTATATGGTATTTTCAATGATACACTGCATATTACGTTATATTATAAGGTACTTTCAATGATACACTACAAATTACGATATATTATAAGGTATTTTCAATGATAAACTACTGTATATTATAAGGTATTTTCAATGATAAACTACTGTATATTATAAGGTATTTTCAATGATACACTGCATATTACGTTATATTGTAAGGTATTTTCAATGATACACTGCATATTACGTTATATTATAAGGTATTTTCAATGATACACTGCATATTATGATATATTATGAGGTATTTTCAATGATACACTGCATATTACGTTATATTATAAGGTATTTTCAATGATACACAGCATATTACGTTATATTATAAGGTATTTTCAATGATACACTACTATATATTATAAGGTATTTTCAATGATACACTGCATATTACGTTATATTATAAGGTATTTTCAATGATACACTGCATATTACGTTATATTATGAGGTGTTTTCAATGATACACTGCATATTACGTAATATTATAAGGTATTTTCAATGATACACTGCATATTACGTTATATTATAAGGTGTTTTCAATGATACACTGCATATTACGTTATATTATGAGGTATTTTCAATGATACACTGCATATTACGTTATATTATAAGGTATTTTCAATGATACACTGCATATTACGTTATATTATAAGGTATTTTCAATGATACACTGCATATTATGATATATTATGAGGTATTTTCAATGATACACTGCATATTACGTTATATTATAAGGTATTTTCGATGATACACAGCATATTACGTTATATTATAAGGTATTTTCAATGATACACTACAAATTACAATATATTATAAGGTATTTTCAATGATAAACTACTATATATAATAAGATATTTTCAATGATACACTGCATATTACGTTATATTATGAGGAATTTTCAATGATACACTGCATATTACGTTATATTATAAGGTATTTTCAATGATAAACTGCATATTATGATATATTATAAGGTATTTTCTATGATACACTGCATAATACGTTATATTATAAGCTATTTTCAATGATACACTGCATATTACGTTATATTATAAGGTATTTTCAATGATACACTGCATATTACGTTATATTATAAGGTATTTTCAATGATAAACTACTACATATTATAAGGTATTTTCAATGATACACTGCATATTACGTTATATTATAAGGTATTTTCAATGATACACAGCATATTACGTGATATTATAAGGTATTTTCATTGATACACTACAAATTACGATATATTATAAGGTATTTTCAATGATAAACTACTATATATTATAAGGTATTTTCAATGATACACTGCATATTACGTTATATTATAAGGTATTTTCAATGATACACTGCATATTACGTTATATTATAAGGTATTTTCAATGATAAACTACTATATATTATAAGGTATTTTCAATGATACACTGCATATTACGTTATATTATAAGGTGTTTTCAATGATACACTGCATATTACGTTATATTGTAAGGTATTTTCAATGATACACTGCATATTACGTTATATTATGAGGTATTTTCAATGATACACTGCATATAACGTTATATTATAAGGTACTTTCAATGATACACTACAAATTACGATATATTATAAGGTATTTTCAATGATAAACTACTGTATATTATAAGGTATTTTCAATGATACACTTCATATTACGTTATATTATAAGGTATTTTCAATGATACACTGCATATTACGTTATATTATAAGGTACTTTCAATGATACACTACTATATATTATAAGGTATTTTCAATGATACACTGCATATTACGTTATATTATAAGGTATTTTCAATGATACACTGCATATTATGATATATTATGAGGTATTTTCAATGATACACTGCATATTACGTTATATTATAAGGTATTTTCAATGATAAACTACTATATATTATAAGGTATTTTCAATGATACACTGCATATTACGTTATATTATAAGGTGTTTTCAATGATACACTGCATATTACGTTATATTGTAAGGTATTTTCAATGATACACTGCATATTACGTTATATTATGAGGTATTTTCAATGATACACTGCATATAACGTTATATTATATGGTATTTTCAATGATACACTGCATATTACGTTATATTATAAGGTACTTTCAATGATACACTACAAATTACGATATATTATAAGGTATTTTCAATGATAAACTACTGTATATTATAAGGTATTTTCAATGATAAACTACTGTATATTATAAGGTATTTTCAATGATACACTGCATATTACGTTATATTATAAGGTATTTTCAATGATACACTGCATATTACGTTATATTATAAGGTATTTTCAATGATACACTGCATATTATGATATATTATGAGGTATTTTCAATGATACACTGCATATTACGTTATATTATAAGGTATTTTCGATGATACACAGCATATTACGTTATATTATAAGGTATTTTCAATGATACACTACTATATATTATAAGGTATTTTCAATGATACACTGCATATTACGTTATATTATAAGGTATTTTCAATGATACACTGCATATTACGTTATATTATGAGGTGTTTTCAATGATACACTGCATATTACGTAATATTATAAGGTATTTTCAATGATACACTGCATATTACGTTATATTATAAGGTGTTTTCAATGATACACTGCATATTACGTTATATTATGAGGTATTTTCAATGATACACTGCATATTACGTTATATTATAAGGTATTTTCAATGATACACTGCATATTACGTTATATTATAAGGTATTTTCAATGATACACTGCATATTATGATATATTATGAGGTATTTTCAATGATACACTGCATATTACGTTATATTATAAGGTATTTTCGATGATACACAGCATATTACGTTATATTATAAGGTATTTTCAATGATACACTACAAATTACAATATATTATAAGGTATTTTCAATGATAAACTACTATATATAATAAGATATTTTCAATGATACACTGCATATTACGTTATATTATGAGGAATTTTCAATGATACACTGCATATTACGTTATATTATAAGGTATTTTCAATGATAAACTGCATATTATGATATATTATAAGGTATTTTCTATGATACACTGCATAATACGTTATATTATAAGCTATTTTCAATGATACACTGCATATTACGTTATATTATAAGGTATTTTCAATGATACACTGCATATTACGTTATATTATAAGGTATTTTCAATGATAAACTACTACATATTATAAGGTATTTTCAATGATACACTGCATATTACGTTATATTATAAGGTATTTTCAATGATACACAGCATATTACGTGATATTATAAGGTATTTTCATTGATACACTACAAATTACGATATATTATAAGGTATTTTCAATGATAAACTACTATATATTATAAGGTATTTTCAATGATACACTGCATATTACGTTATATTATGAGGTATTTTCAATGATACACTGCATATTACGTTATATTATAAGGTATTTTCAATGATAAACTACTATATATTATAAGGTATTTTCAATGATACACTGCATATTACGTTATATTATAAGGTGTTTTCAATGATACACTGCATATTACGTTATATTGTAAGGTATTTTCAATGATACACTGCATATTACGTTATATTATGAGGTATTTTCAATGATACACTACAAATTACGATATATTATAAGGTATTTTCAATGATAAACTACTGTATATTATAAGGTATTTTCAATGATACACTTCATATTACGTTATATTATAAGGTATTTTCAATGATACACTGCATATTACGTTATATTATAAGGTACTTTCAATGATACACTACTATATATTATAAGGTATTTTCAATGATACACTGCATATTACGTTATATTATAAGGTATTTTCAATGATACACTGCATATTACGTGATATTATAAGGTATTTTCATTGATACACTACAAATTACGATATATTATAAGGTATTTTCAATGATAAACTACTATATATTATAAGGTATTTTCAATGATACACTGCATATTACGTTATATTATGAGGTATTTTCAATGATACACTGCATATTACGTTATATTATAAGGTATTTTCAATGATAAACTACTATATATTATAAGGTATTTTCAATGATACACTGCATATTACGTTATATTATAAGGTGTTTTCAATGATACACTGCATATTACGTTATATTGTAAGGTATTTTCAATGATACACTGCATATTACGTTATATTATGAGGTATTTTCAATGATACACTGCATATAACGTTATATTATAAGGTACTTTCAATGATACACTACAAATTACGTTATATTATAAGGTATTTTCAATGATACACTGCATATTACGTTATATTATAAGGTGTTTTCAATGATACACTGCATATTACGTTATATTGTAAGGTATTTTCAATGATACACTGCATATTACGTTATATTATGAGGTATTTTCAATGATACACTGCATATTACGTTATATTATAAGGTATTTTCAATGATACACTGCATATTACGTTATATTATAAGGTATTTTCAATGATAAACTACTATATATTATAAGGTATTTTCAATGATACACTACAAATTACGATATATTATAAGGTATTTTCAATGATAAACTACTATATATTATAAGGTATTTTCAATGATTCACTGCATATTACGTTATATTGTAAGGTATTTTCAATGATACACTGCATATTACGTTATATTATAAGGTATTTTCAATGATACACTGCATATTACGTTATATTATAAGGTATTTTCAATGATACACTGCATATTACGTTATATTATAAGGTACTTTCAATGATACACTACTATATATTATAAGGTATTTTCAATGATACACTGCATATTACGTTATATTATAAGGTATTTTCAATGATACACTGCATATTACGTTATATTATGAGGTATTTTCAATGATACACTGCATATTACGTTATATTATAAGGTATTTTCAATGATACACTGCATATTACGTTATATTATAAGGTGTTTTCAATGATACACTGCATATTACGTTATATTGTAAGGTATTTTCAATGATACACTGCATATTACGTTATATTATGAGGTATTTTCAATGATACACTGCATATTACGTTATATTATAAGGTATTTTCAATGATACACTGCATATTACGTTATATTATAAGGTATTTTCAATGATACACTGCATATTACGTTATATTATGAGGTATTTTCAATGATACACTGCATATTACGTTATATTATAAGGTATTTTCAATGATACACTGCATATTACGTTATATTATAAGGTATTTTCAATGATAAACTACTATATATTATAAGGTATTTTCAATGATACACTACAAATTACGATATATTATAAGGTATTTTCAATGATAAACTACTATATATTATAAGGTATTTTCAATGATTCACTGCATATTACGTTATATTGTAAGGTATTTTCAATGATACACTGCATATTACGTTATATTATAAGGTATTTTCAATGATACACTGCATATTACGTTATATTATAAGGTATTTTCAATGATACACTGCATATTACGTTATATTATGAGGTATTTTCAATGATACACTGCATATTACGTTATATTATAAGGTATTTTCAATGATACACTGCATATTACGTAATATTATAAGGTATTTTCAATGATACACTGCATATTACGTTATATTATGAGGTATTTTCAATGATACACTGCATATTACGTTATATTATAAGGTATTTTCAATGATACACTGCATATTACGTTATATTATAAGGTATTTTCAATGATAAACTACTATATATTATAAGGTATTTTCAATGATACACTGCATATTACGTTATATTATGAGGAATTTTCAATGATACACTGCATATTACGTTATATTGTAAGGTACTTTCAATGATACACTGCATATTACGTTATATTATGAGGTATTTTCAATGATACACTGCATATAACGTTATATTATATGGTATTTTCAATGATACACTGCATATTACGTTATATTATAAGGTACTTTCAATGATACACTACTAATTACGATATATTATAAGGTATTTTCAATGATAAACTACTGTATATTATAAGGTATTTTCAATGATACACTGCATATTACGTTATATTATAAGGTATTTTCAATGATACACTGCATATTACGTTATATTGTAAGGTATTTTCAATGATACACTGCATATTACGTTATATTATGAGGTATTTTCAATGATACACTGCATATAACGTTATATTATATGGTATTTTCAATGATACACTGCATATTACGTTATATTATAAGGTACTTTCAATGATACACTACAAATTACGTTATATTATGAGGTATTTTCAATGATACACTGCATATTACGTTATATTATAAGGTATTTTCAATGATACACTGCATATTACGTTATATTATAAGGTGTTTTCAATGATACACTGCATATTACGTTATATTGTAAGGTATTTTCAATGATACACTGCATATTACGTTATATTATGAGGTATTTTCAATGATACACTGCATATTACGTTATATTATAAGGTATTTTCAATGATACACTGCATATTACGTTATATTATAAGGTATTTTCAATGATACACTGCATATTACGTTATATTATGAGGTATTTTCAATGATACACTGCATATTACGTTATATTATAAGGTATTTTCAATGATACACTGCATATTACGTTATCTTATAAGGTATTTTCAATGATAAACTACTATATATTATAAGGTATTTTCAATGATACACTACAAATTACGATATATTATAAGGTATTTTCAATGATAAACTACTATATATTATAAGGTATTTTCAATGATTCACTGCATATTACGTTATATTGTAAGGTATTTTCAATGATACACTGCATATTACGTTATATTATAAGGTATTTTCAATGATACACTGCATATTACGTTATATTATAAGGTATTTTCAATGATACACTGCATATTACGTTATATTATGAGGTATTTTCAATGATACACTGCATATTACGTTATATTATAAGGTAATTTCAATGATACACTGCATATTACGTAATATTATAAGGTATTTTCAATGATACACTGCATATTACGTTATATTATGAGGTATTTTCAATGATACACTGCATATTACGTTATATTATAAGGTATTTTCAATGATACACTGCATATTACGTTATATTATAAGGTATTTTCAATGATAAACTACTATATATTATAAGGTATTTTCAATGATACACTGCATATTACGTTATATTATGAGGAATTTTCAATGATACACTGCATATTACGTTATATTGTAAGGTACTTTCAATGATACACTGCATATTACGTTATATTATGAGGTATTTTCAATGATACACTGCATATAACGTTATATTATATGGTATTTTCAATGATACACTGCATATTACGTTATATTATAAGGTACTTTCAATGATACACTACTAATTACGATATATTATAAGGTATTTTCAATGATAAACTACTGTATATTATAAGGTATTTTCAATGATACACTGCATATTACGTTATATTATAAGGTATTTTCAATGATACACTGCATATTACGTTATATTGTAAGGTATTTTCAATGATACACTGCATATTACGTTATATTATGAGGTATTTTCAATGATACACTGCATATAACGTTATATTATATGGTATTTTCAATGATACACTGCATATTACGTTATATTATAAGGTACTTTCAATGATACACTACAAATTACGATATATTATAAGGTATTTTCAATGATAAACTACTGTATATTATAAGGTATTTTCAATGATACACTGCATATTACGTTATATTATAAGGTATTTTCAATGATACACTGCATATTACGTTATATTATGAGGTATTTTCAATGATACACTGCATATTACGTTATATTATGAGGTACTTTCAATGATACACTACAAATTACGATATATTATAAGGTATTTTCAATGATAAACTACTGTATATTATAAGGTATTTTCAATGATACACTGCATATTACGTTATATTATGAGGTATTTTCAATGATACACTGCATATTACGTTATATTATAAGGTATTTTCAATGATACACTGCATATTACGTTATATTATAAGGTGTTTTCAATGATACACTGCATATTACGTTATATTGTAAGGTATTTTCAATGATACACTGCATATTACGTTATATTATGAGGTATTTTCAATGATACACTGCATATTACGTTATATTATAAGGTATTTTCAATGATACACTGCATATTACGTTATATTATAAGGTATTTTCAATGATAAACTGCATATTATGATATATTATAACGTATTTTCAATGATACACTGCATATTACGTTATATTATAAGGTGTTTTCAATGATACACTGCATATTACGTTATATTGTAAGGTATTTTCAATGATACACTGCATATTACGTTATATTATGAGGTATTTTCAATGATACACTGCATATTACGTTATATTATGAGGTATTTTCAATGATACACTGCATATTACGTTATATTATAAGGTATTTTCAATGATACACTGCATATTACGTTATATTATGAGGTATTTTCAATGATACACTGCATATTACGTTATATTATGAGGTATTTTCAATGATACACTGCATATTACGTTATATTATAAGGTATTTTCAATGATACACTGCATATTACGTAATATTATAAGGTATTTTCAATGATACACTGCATATTACGTTATATTATGAGGTATTTTCAATGATACACTGCATATTACGTTATATTATAAGGTATTTTCAATGATACACTGCATATTACGTTATATTATAAGGTATTTTCAATGATAAACTACTATATATTATAAGGTATTTTCAATGATACACTGCATATTACGTTATATTATGAGGAATTTTCAATGATACACTGCATATTACGTTATATTGTAAGGTACTTTCAATGATACACTGCATATTACGTTATATTATGAGGTATTTTCAATGATACACTGCATATAACGTTATATTATATGGTATTTTCAATGATACACTGCATATTACGTTATATTATAAGGTACTTTCAATGATACACTACTAATTACGATATATTATAAGGTATTTTCAATGATAAACTACTGTATATTATAAGGTATTTTCAATGATACACTGCATATTACGTTATATTATAAGGTATTTTCAATGATACACTGCATATTACGTTATATTGTAAGGTATTTTCAATGATACACTGCATATTACGTTATATTATGAGGTATTTTCAATGATACACTGCATATAACGTTATATTATAAGGTATTTTCAATGATACACTGCATATTACGTTATATTATAAGGTACTTTCAATGATACACTACAAATTACGTTATATTATGAGGTATTTTCAATGATACACTGCATATTACGTTATATTATAAGGTATTTTCAATGATACACTGCATATTACGTTATATTATAAGGTGTTTTCAATGATACACTGCATATTACGTTATATTGTAAGGTATTTTCAATGATACACTGCATATTACGTTATATTATGAGGTATTTTCAATGATACACTGCATATTACGTTATATTATAAGGTATTTTCAATGATACACTGCATATTACGTTATATTATAAGGTATTTTCAATGATACACTGCATATTACGTTATATTATGAGGTATTTTCAATGATACACTGCATATTACGTTATGTTATAAGGTATTTTCAATGATACACTGCATATTACGTTATCTTATAAGGTATTTTCAATGATAAACTACTATATATTATAAGGTATTTTCAATGATACACTACAAATTACGATATATTATAAGGTATTTTCAATGATAAACTACTATATATTATAAGGTATTTTCAATGATTCACTGCATATTACGTTATATTGTAAGGTATTTTCAATGATACACTGCATATTACGTTATATTATAAGGTATTTTCAATGATACACTGCATATTACGTTATATTATAAGGTATTTTCAATGATACACTGCATATTACGTTATATTATGAGGTATTTTCAATGATACACTGCATATTACGTTATATTATAAGGTAATTTCAATGATACACTGCATATTACGTAATATTATAAGGTATTTTCAATGATACACTGCATATTACGTTATATTATAAGGTATTTTCAATGATACACTGCATATTACGTTATATTATAAGGTATTTTCAATGATACACTGCATATTACGTTATATTATAAGGTATTTTCAATGATAAACTACTATATATTATAAGGTATTTTCAATGATACACTGCATATTACGTTATATTATGAGGAATTTTCAATGATACACTGCATATTACGTTATATTGTAAGGTACTTTCAATGATACACTGCATATTACGTTATATTATGAGGTATTTTCAATGATACACTGCATATAACGTTATATTATATGGTATTTTCAATGATACACTGCATATTACGTTATATTATAAGGTACTTTCAATGATACACTACTAATTACGATATATTATAAGGTATTTTCAATGATAAACTACTGTATATTATAAGGTATTTTCAATGATACACTGCATATTACGTTATATTATAAGGTATTTTCAATGATACACTGCATATTACGTTATATTGTAAGGTATTTTCAATGATACACTGCATATTACGTTATATTATGAGGTATTTTCAATGATACACTGCATATAACGTTATATTATATGGTATTTTCAATGATACACTGCATATTACGTTATATTATAAGGTACTTTCAATGATACACTACAAATTACGATATATTATAAGGTATTTTCAATGATAAACTACTGTATATTATAAGGTATTTTCAATGATACACTGCATATTACGTTATATTATAAGGTATTTTCAATGATACACTGCATATTACGTTATATTATAAGGTATTTTCAATGATACACTGCATATTACGTTATATTATGAGGTACATTCAATGATACACTACTAATTACGATATATTATAAGGTATTTTCAATGATAAACTACTGTATATTATAAGGTATTTTCAATGATACACTGCATATTACGTTATATTATGAGGTATTTTCAATGATACACTGCATATTACGTTATATTATAAGGTATTTTCAATGATACACTGCATATTACGTTATATTATAAGGTGTTTTCAATGATACACTGCATATTACGTTATATTGTAAGGTATTTTCAATGATACACTGCATATTACGTTATATTATAAGGTATTTTCAATGATACACTGCATATTACGTTATATTATAAGGTATTTTCAATGATACACTGCATATTACGTTATATTATAAGGTATTTTCAATGATAAACTGCATATTATGATATATTATAACGTATTTTCAATGATACACTGCATATTACGTTATATTATAAGGTGTTTTCAATGATACACTGCATATTACGTTATATTGTAAGGTATTTTCAATGATACACTGCATATTACGTTATATTATGAGGTATTTTCAATGATACACTGCATATTACGTTATATTATGAGGTATTTTCAATGATACACTGCATATTACGTTATATTATAAGGTATTTTCAATGATACACTGCATATTACGTTATATTATGAGGTATTTTCAATGATACACTGCATATTATGATATATTATGAGGTATTTTCAATGATACACTGCATATTACGTTATATTATAAGGTATTTTCGATGATACACAGCATATTACGTTATATTATAAGGTATTTTCAATGATACACTACAAATTACAATATATTATAAGGTATTTTCAATGATAAACTACTATATATTATAAGGTATTTTCAATGATACACTGCATATTACGTTATATTATAAGGTGTTTTCAATGATACACTGCATATTACGTTATATTGTAAGGTATTTTCAATGATACACTGCATATTACGTTATATTATGAGGTATTTTCAATGATACACTGCATATAACGTTATATTATAAGGTACTTTCAATGATACACTACAAATTACGATATATTATAAGGTATTTTCAATGATACACTACAAATTACGATATATTATAAGGTATTTTCAATGATAAACTACTATATATTATAAGGTATTTTCAATGATTCACTGCATATTACGTTATATTGTAAGGTATTTTCAATGATACACTGCATATTACGTTATATTATAAGGTATTTTCAATGATACACTGCATATTACGTTATATTATAAGGTATTTTCAATGATACACTGCATATTACGTTATATTATGAGGTATTTTCAATGATACACTGCATATTACGTTATATTATAAGGTATTTTCAATGATACACTGCATATTACGTAATATTATAAGGTATTTTCAATGATACACTGCATATTACGTTATATTATGAGGTATTTTCAATGATACACTGCATATTACGTTATATTATAAGGTATTTTCAATGATACACTGCATATTACGTTATATTATAAGGTATTTTCAATGATAAACTACTATATATTATAAGGTATTTTCAATGATACACTGCATATTACGTTATATTATGAGGTATTTTCAATGATACACTGCATATTACGTTATATTGTAAGGTACTTTCAATGATACACTGCATATTACGTTATATTATGAGGTATTTTCAATGATACACTGCATATAACGTTATATTATATGGTATTTTCAATGATACACTGCATATTACGTTATATTATAAGGTACTTTCAATGATACACTACTAATTACGATATATTATAAGGTATTTTCAATGATAAACTACTGTATATTATAAGGTATTTTCAATGATACACTGCATATTACGTTATATTATAAGGTATTTTCAATGATACACTGCATATTACGTTATATTGTAAGGTATTTTCAATGATACACTGCATATTACGTTATATTATGAGGTATTTTCAATGATACACTGCATATAACGTTATATTATATGGTATTTTCAATGATACACTGCATATTACGTTATATTATAAGGTACTTTCAATGATACACTACAAATTACGATATATTATAAGGTATTTTCAATGATAAACTACTGTATATTATAAGGTATTTTCAATGATACACTGCATATTACGTTATATTATGAGGTATTTTCAATGATACACTGCATATTACGTTATATTATAAGGTATTTTCAATGATACACTGCATATTACGTTATATTATGAGGTACTTTCAATGATACACTACTAATTACGATATATTATAAGGTATTTTCAATGATAAACTACTGTATATTATAAGGTATTTTCAATGATACACTGCATATTACGTTATATTATGAGGTATTTTCAATGATACACTGCATATTACGTTATATTATAAGGTATTTTCAATGATACACTGCATATTACGTTATATTATAAGGTGTTTTCAATGATACACTGCATATTACGTTATATTGTAAGGTATTTTCAATGATACACTGCATATTACGTTATATTATGAGGTATTTTCAATGATACACTGCATATTACGTTATATTATAAGGTATTTTCAATGATACACTGCATATTACGTTATATTATAAGGTATTTTCAATGATAAACTGCATATTATGATATATTATAACGTATTTTCAATGATACACTGCATATTACGTTATATTATAAGGTGTTTTCAATGATACACTGCATATTACGTTATATTGTAAGGTATTTTCAATGATACACTGCATATTACGTTATATTATGAGGTATTTTCAATGATACACTGCATATTACGTTATATTATGAGGTATTTTCAATGATACACTGCATATTACGTTATATTATAAGGTATTTTCAATGATACACTGCATATTACGTTATATTATGAGGTATTTTCAATGATACACTGCATATTATGATATATTATGAGGTATTTTCAATGATACACTGCATATTACGTTATATTATAAGGTATTTTCGATGATACACAGCATATTACGTTATATTATAAGGTATTTTCAATGATACACTACAAATTACAATATATTATAAGGTATTTTCAATGATAAACTACTATATATTATAAGGTATTTTCAATGATACACTGCATATTACGTTATATTATAAGGTGTTTTCAATGATACACTGCATATTACGTTATATTGTAAGGTATTTTCAATGATACACTGCATATTACGTTATATTATGAGGTATTTTCAATGATACACTGCATATAACGTTATATTATAAGGTACTTTCAATGATACACTACAAATTACGATATATTATAAGGTATTTTCAATGATAAACTACTGTATATTATAAGGTATTTTCAATGATACACTGCATATTACGTTATATTATAAGGTATTTTCAATGATACACTGCATATTACGTTATATTATAAGGTATTTTCAATGATACACTGCATATTATGATATATTATGAGGTATTTTCAATGATACACTGCATATTACGTTATATTATAAGGTATTTTCAATGACAAACTACTATATATTATAAGGTATTTTCAATGATACACTGCATATTACGTTATATTATAAGGTTTTTTCAATGATACACTGCATATTACGTTATATTGTAAGGTATTTTCAATGATACACTGCATATTACGTTATATTATGAGGTATTTTCAATGATACACTGCATATAACGTTATATTATATGGTATTTTCAATGATACACTGCATATTACGTTATATTATAAGGTACTTTCAATGATACACTACAAATTACGATATATTATAAGGTATTTTCAATGATACACTGCATATTATGATATATTATGAGGTATTTTCAATGATACACTGCATATTACGTTATATTATAAGGTATTTTCGATGATACACAGCATATTACGTTATATTATAAGGTATTTTCAATGATACACTACTATATATTATAAGGTATTTTCAATGATACACTGCATATTACGTTATATTATAAGGTATTTTCAATGATACACTGCATATTACGTTATATTATAAGGTATTTTCAATGATAAACTGCATATTATGATATATTATAACGTATTTTCAATGATACACTGCATATTACGTTATATTATAAGGTATTTTCAATGATACACTACTATATATTATAAGGTATTTTCAATGATACACTGCATATTACGTTATATTATGAGGTATTTTCAATGATACACTGCATATAACGTTATATTATATGGTATTTTCAATGATACACTGCATATTACGTTATATTATAAGGTACTTTCAATGATACACTACAAATTACGATATATTATAAGGTATTTTCAATGATAAACTACTGTATATTATAAGGTATTTTCAATGATACACTGCATATTACGTTATATTATGAGGTATTTTCAATGATACACTGCATATTACGTTATATTATAAGGTATTTTCAATGATACACTGCATATTACGTTATATTATGAGGTACTTTCAATGATACACTACTAATTACGATATATTATAAGGTATTTTCAATGATAAACTACTGTATATTATAAGGTATTTTCAATGATACACTGCATATTACGTTATATTATGAGGTATTTTCAATGATACACTGCATATTACGTTATATTATAAGGTATTTTCAATGATACACTGCATATTACGTTATATTATAAGGTATTTTCAATGATACACTGCATATTACGTTATATTATGAGGTATTTTCAATGATACACTGCATATTACGTTATATTATGAGGTATTTTCAATGATACACTGCATATTACGTTATATTATGAGGAATTTTCAATGATACACTGCATATTACGTTATATTGTAAGGTACTTTCAATGATACACTGCATATTACGTTATATTATGAGGTATTTTCAATGATACACTGCATATAACGTTATATTATATGGTATTTTCAATGATACACTGCATATTACGTTATATTATAAGGTACTTTCAATGATACACTACTAATTACGATATATTATAAGGTATTTTCAATGATAAACTACTGTATATTATAAGGTATTTTCAATGATACACTGCATATTACGTTATATTATAAGGTATTTTCAATGATACACTGCATATTACGTTATATTGTAAGGTATTTTCAATGATACACTGCATATTACGTTATATTATGAGGTATTTTCAATGATACACTGCATATAACGTTATATTATATGGTATTTTCAATGATACACTGCATATTACGTTATATTATAAGGTACTTTCAATGATACACTACAAATTACGATATATTATAAGGTATTTTCAATGATAAACTACTGTATATTATAAGGTATTTTCAAAGATACACTGCATATTACGTTATATTATGAGGTATTTTCAATGATACACTGCATATTATGTTATATTATAAGGTATTTTCAATGATACACTGCATATTACGTTATATTATAAGGTATTTTCAATGATACACTGCATATTACGTTATATTGTAAGGTATTTTCAATGATACACTGCATATTACGTTATATTATGAGGTATTTTCAATGATACACTGCATATAACGTTATATTATATGGTATTTTCAATGATACACTGCATATTACGTTATATTATAAGGTACTTTCAATGATACACTACAAATTACGATATATTATAAGGTATTTTCAATGATAAACTACTGTATATTATAAGGTATTTTCAATGATACACTGCATATTACGTTATATTATAAGGTATTTTCGATGATACACAGCATATTACGTTATATTCTAAGGTATTTTCAACGATACACTACAAATTACAATATATTATAAGGTATTTTCAATGATAAACTACTATATATTATAAGATATTTTCAATGATACACTGCATATTACGTTATATTATGAGGTATTTTCAATGATACACTGCATATTACGTTATATTATAAGGTATTTTCAATGATACACTGCATATTACGTAATATTATAAGGTATTTTCAATGATACACTGCATATTACGTTATATTATGAGGTATTTTCAATGATACACTGCATATTACGTTATATTATAAGGTATTTTCAATGATAAACTGCATATTACGTTATATTATAAGGTATTTACAATGATACACTTCATATTACGTTATATTATTAGGTATTTTCAATGATACACTGCATATTACGTTATATTATGAGGTATTTTCAATGATACACTGCATATTACGTTATATTATAAGGTATTTTCAATGATACACTGCATATTACGTTATATTATAAGGTATTTTCAATGATAAACTACTACATATTATAAGGTATTTTCAATGATACACTGCATATTACGTTATATTATGAGGTATTTTCAATGATACACTGCATATTATGTTATATTATAAGGTGTTTTCAATGATACACTGCATATTACGTTATATTGTAAGGTATTTTCAATGATACACTGCATATTACGTTATATTATGAGGTATTTTCAATGATACACTGCATATTACGTTATATTTTGAGGTATTTTCAATGATACACTGCATATTACGTTATATTATAAGGTATTTTCAATGATACACTGCATATTACGTTATATTATGAGGTATTTTCAATGATACACTGCATATTATGATATATTATGAGGTATTTTCAATGATACACTGCATATTACGATATATTATAAGGTATTTTCGATGATACACAGCATATTACGTTATATTATAAGGTATTTTCAATGATACACTACAAATTACAATATATTATAAGGTATTTTCAATGATAAACTACTATATATTATAAGATATTTTCAATGATACACTGCATATTACGTTATATTATGAGGTAGTTTCAATGATACACTGCATATTACGTTATATTATAAGGTATTTTCAATGATACACTGCATATTACGTAATATTATAAGGTATTTTCAATGATACACTGCATATTACGTTATATTATGAGGTATTTTCAATGATACACTGCATATTACGTTATATTATAAGGTATTTTCAATGATACACTGCATATTACGTTATATTATAAGGTATTTTCAATGATAAACTACTATATATTATAAGGTATTTTCAATGATACACTACAAATTACGATATATTATAAGGTATTTTCAATGATAAACTACTATATATTATAAGGTATTTTCAATGATTTACTGCATATTACGTTATATTGTAAGGTATTTTCAATGATACACTGCATATTACGTTATATTATAAGGTATTTTCAATGATACACTGCATATTACGTTATATTATAAGGTATTTTCAATGATACACTGCATATTATGATATATTATGAGGTAGTTTCAATGATACACTGCATATTACGTTATATTATAAGGTATTTTCGATGATACACAGCATATTACGTTATATTATAAGGTATTTTCAATGATACACTACAAATTACAATATATTATAAGGTATTTTCAATGATAAACTACTATATATTATAAGATATTTTCAATGATACACTGCATATTACGTTATATTATGAGGTATTTTCAATGATACACTGCATATTACGTTATATTATAAGGTATTTTCAATGATACACTGCATATTACGTAATATTATAAGGTATTTTCAATGATACACTGCATATTACGTTATATTATGAGGTATTTTCAATGATACACTGCATATTACGTTATATTATAAGGTATTTTCAATGATACACTGCATATTACGTTATATTATAAGGTATTTTCAATGATAAACTACTATATATTATAAGGTATTTTCAATGATACACTGCATATTACGTTATATTATGAGGAATTTTCAATGATACACTGCATATTACGTTATATTGTAAGGTACTTTCAATGATACACTGCATATTACGTTATATTATGAGGTATTTTCAATGATACACTGCATATTACGTTATATTATATGGTATTTTCAATGATACACTGCATATTACGTTATATTATAAGGTACTTTCAATGATACACTACAAATTACGATATATTATAAGGTATTTTCAATGATAAACTACTGTATATTATAAGGTATTTTCAATGATACACTGCATATTACGTTATATTATAAGGTATTTTCAATGATACACTGCATATTACGTTATATTGTAAGGTATTTTCAATGATACACTGCATATTACGTTATATTATGAGGTATTTTCAATGATACACTGCATATAACGTTATATTATATGGTATTTTCAATGATACACTGCATATTACGTTATATTATAAGGTACTTTCAATGATACACTACAAATTACGACATATTATAAGGTATTTTCAATGATAAACTACTGTATATTATAAGGTATTTTCAATGATACACTGCATATTACGTTATATTATGAGGTATTTTCAATGATACACTGCATATTATGTTATATTATAAGGTATTTTCAATGATACACTGCATATTACGTTATATTATAAGGTATTTTCAATGATACACTGCATATTACGTTATATTGTAAGGTATTTTCAATGATACACTGCATATTACGTTATATTATGAGGTATTTTCAATGATACACTGCATATAACGTTATATTATATGGTATTTTCAATGATACACTGCATATTACGTTATATTATAAGGTACTTTCAATGATACACTACAAATTACGATATATTATAAGGTATTTTCAATGATAAACTACTGTATATTATAAGGTATTTTCAATGATAAACTACTATATATTATAAGATATTTTCAATGATACACTGCATATTACGTTATATTATGAGGTATTTTCAATGATACACTGCATATTACGTTATATTATAAGGTATTTTCAATGATACACTGCATATTACGTTATATTATAAGGTATTTTCAATGATACACTGCATATTACGTTATATTATGAGGTATTTTCAATGATACACTGCATATTACGTTATATTATAAGGTATTTTCAATGATAAACTACTATATATTATAAGGTATTTTCAATGATACACTGCATATTACGTTATATTATAAGGTATTTTCAATGATACACTGCATATTACGTTATATTATAAGGTATTTTCAATGATACACTGCATATTATGTTTTATTATAAGGTATTTTCAATGATAAACTACTATATATTATAAGGTATTTTCAATGATACACTGCATATTACGTTATATTATGAGGTATTTTCAATGATACACTGCATATTACGTTATATTATAAGGTATTTTCAATGATACACTGCATATTACGTTATATTATAAGGTATTTTCAATGATAAACTACTATATATTATAAGGTATTTTCAATGATACACTGCATATTACGTTATATTATGAGGTATTTTCAATGATACACTGCATATTACGTTATATTATAAGGTATTTTCAATGATACACTGCATATTACGTTATATTATGAGGTATTTTCAATGATACACTGCATATTACGTTATATTATAAGGTATTTTCGATGATACACTGTATATTACGTTATATTATGAGGTATTTTCAATGATACACTGCATATTACGTTATATTATAAGGTATTTTCAATGATACACTACTATATATTATAAGGTATTTTCAATGATACACTGCATATTACGTTATATTATGAGGTATTTTCAATGATACACTGCATATAACGTTATATTATATGGTATTTTCAATGATACACTGCATATTACGTTATATTATAAGGTACTTTCAATGATACACTACAAATTACGATATATTATAAGGTATTTTCAATGATAAACTACTGTATATTATAAGGTATTTTCAATGATACACTGCATATTACGTTATATTATGAGGTATTTTCAATGATACACTACAAATTACGATATATTATAAGGTATTTTCAATGATAAACTACTGTATATTATAAGGTATTTTCAATGATACACTGCATATTACGTTATATTATAAGGTATTTTCAATGATACACTGCATATTACGTTATATTGTAAGGTATTTTCAATGATACACTGCATATTACGTTATATTATGAGGTATTTTCAATGATACACTGCATATAACGTTATATTATATGGTATTTTCAATGATACACTGCATATTACGTTATATTATAAGGTACTTTCAATGATACACTACAAATTACGACATATTATAAGGTATTTTCAATGATAAACTACTGTATATTATAAGGTATTTTCAATGATACACTGCATATTACGTTATATTATGAGGTATTTTCAATGATACACTGCATATTATGTTATATTATAAGGTATTTTCAATGATACACTGCATATTACGTTATATTATAAGGTATTTTCAATGATACACTGCATATTACGTTATATTGTAAGGTATTTTCAATGATACACTGCATATTACGTTATATTATGAGGTATTTTCAATGATACACTGCATATAACGTTATATTATATGGTATTTTCAATGATACACTGCATATTACGTTATATTATAAGGTACTTTCAATGATACACTACAAATTACGATATATTATAAGGTATTTTCAATGATAAACTACTGTATATTATAAGGTATTTTCAATGATAAACTACTATATATTATAAGATATTTTCAATGATACACTGCATATTACGTTATATTATGAGGTATTTTCAATGATACACTGCATATTACGTTATATTATAAGGTATTTTCAATGATACACTGCATATTACGTAATATTATAAGGTATTTTCAATGATACACTGCATATTACGTTATATTATGAGGTATTTTCAATGATACACTGCATATTACGTTATATTATAAGGTATTTTCAATGATAAACTACTATATATTATAAGGTATTTTCAATGATACACTGCATATTACGTTATATTATGAGGTATTTTCAATGATACACTGCATATTACGTTATATTATAAGGTATTTTCAATGATACACTGCATATTATGTTTTATTATAAGGTATTTTCAATGATAAACTACTATATATTATAAGGTATTTTCAATGATACACTGCATATTACGTTATATTATGAGGTATTTTCAATGATACACTGCATATTACGTTATATTATAAGGTATTTTCAATGATACACTGCATATTACGTTATATTATAAGGTATTTTCAATGATAAACTACTATATATTATAAGGTATTTTCAATGATACACTGCATATTACGTTATATTATGAGGTATTTTCAATGATACACTGCATATTACGTTATATTATAAGGTATTTTCAATGATACACTGCATATTACGTTATATTATGAGGTATTTTCAATGATACACTGCATATTACGTTATATTATAAGGTATTTTCGATGATACACTGTATATTACGTTATATTATGAGATATTTTCAATGATACACTGCATATTACGTTATATTATAAGGTATTTTCAATGATAAACTGCATATTACGTTATATTATAAGGTATTTACAATGATACACTTCATATTACGTTATATTATTAGGTATTTTCAATGATACACTGCATATTACGTTATATTATGAGGTATTTTCAATGATACACTGCATATTACGTTATATTATAAGGTATTTTCAATGATACACTGCATATTACGTTATATTATAAGGTATTTTCAATGATACACTGCATATTACGTTATATTATAAGGTATTTTCAATGATAAACTACTACATATTATAAGGTATTTTCAATGATACACTGCATATTACGTTATATTATAAGGTATTTTCAATGATACACTGCATATTATGTTATATTATAAGGTATTTTCAATGATACACTGCATATTACGTTATATTATAAGGTATTTTCAATGAAAAACTACTATATATTATAAGGTATTTTCAATGATGCACTGCATATTACGTTATATTATGAGGTATTTTCAATGATACACTGCATATTACGTTATATTATATGGTATTTTCAATGATACACTGCATATTACGTTATATTATAAGGTATTTTCAATGATACACTGCATATTACGTTATATTATAAGGTATTTTCAATGATACACTGCATATTACGTTATATTATGAGGTATTTTCAATGATACACTGCATATTACGTTATATTATAAGGTATTTTCGATGATACACAGCATATTACGTTATATTATAAGGTATTTTCAATGATACACTACAAATTACAATATATTATAAGGTATTTTCAATGATAAACTACTATATATTATAAGATATTTTCAATGATACACTGCATATTACGTTATATTATGAGGTATTTTCAATGATACACTGCATATTACGTTATATTATAAGGTATTTTCAATGATACACTGCATATTACGTTATATTATGAGGTATTTTCAATGATACACTGCATATTACGTTATATTATAAGGTATTTTCAATGATACACTGCATATTACGTTATATTATGAGGTATTTTCAATGATACACTGCATATTACGTTATATTATAAGGTATTTTCGATGATACACAGCATATTACGTTATATTATAAGGTATTTTCAATGATACACTACAAATTACAATATATTATAAGGTATTTTCAATGATAAACTACTATATATTATAAGATATTTTCAATGATACACTGCATATTACGTTATATTATGAGGTATTTTCAATGATACACTGCATATTACGTTATATTATAAGGTATTTTCAATGATACACTGCATATTACGTTATATTATAAGGTATTTTCAATGATACACTGCATATTACGTTATATTATAAGGTATTTTCAATGATACACTGCATATTACGTTATATTATGAGGTATTTTCAATGATACACTGCATATTACGTTATATTATAAGGTATTTTCAATGATACACTGCATATTACGTTATATTATAAGGTATTTTCAATGATAAACTACTATATATTATAAGGTATTTTCAATGATACACTGCATATTACGTTATATTATAAGGTATTTTCAATGATACACTGCATATTACGTTATATTATAAGGTATTTTCAATGATACACTGCATATTACGTTATATTATGAGGTATTTTCAATGATACACTGCATATTACGTTATATTATAAGGTATTTTCAATGATACACTGTATATTACGTTATATTATGAGGTATTTTCAATGATACACTGCATATTACGATATATTATAAGGTATTTTCAATGATAAACTACTGTATATTATAAGGTATTTTCAATGATACACTGCATATTACGTTATATTATGAGGTATTTTCAATGATACACTGCATATTATGTTATATTATAAGGTATTTTCAATGATACACTGCATATTACGTTATATTATAAGGTATTTTCAATGATACACTGCATATTACGTTATATTGTAAGGTATTTTCAATGATACACTGCATATTACGTTATATTATGAGGTATTTTCAATGATACACTGCATATAACGTTATATTATATGGTATTTTCAATGATACACTGCATATTACGTTATATTATAAGGTACTTTCAATGATACACTACAAATTACGATATATTATAAGGTATTTTCAATGATAAACTACTGTATATTATAAGGTATTTTCAATGATAAACTACTATATATTATAAGATATTTTCAATGATACACTGCATATTACGTTATATTATGAGGTATTTTCAATGATACACTGCATATTACGTTATATTATAAGGTATTTTCAATGATACACTGCATATTACGTTATATTATAAGGTATTTTCAATGATACACTGCATATTACGTTATATTATAAGGTATTTTCAATGATAAACTACTACATATTATAAGGTATTTTCAATGATACACTGCATATTACGTTATATTATGAGGTATTTTCAATGATACACTGCATATTATGTTATATTATAAGGTATTTTCAATGATACACTGCATATTACGTTATATTATAAGGTATTTTCAATGAAAAACTACTATATATTATAAGGTATTTTCAATGATGCACTGCATATTACGTTATATTATGAGGTATTTTCAATGATACACTGCATATTACGTTATATTATATGGTATTTTCAATGATACACTGCATATTACGTTATATTATAAGGTATTTTCAATGATACACTGCATATTACGTTATATTATAAGGTATTTTCAATGATACACTGCATATTACGTTATATTATGAGGTATTTTCAATGATACACTGCATATTACGTTATATTATAAGGTATTTTCGATGATACACAGCATATTACGTTATATTATAAGGTATTTTCAATGATACACTACAAATTACAATATATTATAAGGTATTTTCAATGATAAGCTACTATATATTATAAGATATTTTCAATGATACACTGCATATTACGTTATATTATGAGGTATTTTCAATGATACACTGCATATTACGTTATATTATAAGGTATTTTCAATGATACACTGCATATTACGTTATATTATGAGGTATTTTCAATGATACACTGCATATTACGTTATATTATAAGGTATTTTCAATGATACACTGCATATTACGTTATATTATGAGGTATTTTCAATGATACACTGCATATTACGTTATATTATAAGGTATTTTCGATGATACACAGCATATTACGTTATATTATAAGGTATTTTCAATGATACACTACAAATTACAATATATTATAAGGTATTTTCAATGATAAACTACTATATATTATAAGATATTTTCAATGATACACTGCATATTACGTTATATTATGAGGTATTTTCAATGATACACTGCATATTACGTTATATTATAAGGTATTTTCAATGATACACTGCATATTACGTTATATTATGAGGTATTTTCAATGATACACTGCATATTACGTTATATTATAAGGTATTTTCAATGATACACTGCATATTACGTTATATTATGAGGTATTTTCAATGATACACTGCATATTACGTTATATTATAAGGTATTTTCAATGATACACTGCATATTACGTTATATTATAAGGTATTTTCAATGATAAACTACTATATATTATAAGGTATTTTCAATGATACACTGCATATTACGTTATATTATGAGGTATTTTCAATGATACACTGCATATTACGTTATATTATAAGGTATTTTCAATGATACACTGCATATTACGTTATATTATGAGGTATTTTCAATGATACACTGCATATTACGTTATATTATAAGGTATTTTCAATGATACACTGTATATTACGTTATATTATGAGGTATTTTCAATGATACACTGCATATTACGATATATTATAAGGTATTTTCAATGATAAACTACTGTATATTATAAGGTATTTTCAATGATACACTGCATATTACGTTATATTATGAGGTATTTTCAATGATACACTGCATATTATGTTATATTATAAGGTATTTTCAATGATACACTGCATATTACGTTATATTATAAGGTATTTTCAATGATACACTGCATATTACGTTATATTGTAAGGTATTTTCAATGATACACTGCATATTACGTTATATTATGAGGTATTTTCAATGATACACTGCATATAACGTTATATTATATGGTATTTTCAATGATACACTGCATATTACGTTATATTATAAGGTACTTTCAATGATACACTACAAATTACGATATATTATAAGGTATTTTCAATGATAAACTACTGTATATTATAAGGTATTTTCAATGATAAACTACTATATATTATAAGATATTTTCAATGATACACTGCATATTACGTTATATTATGAGGTATTTTCAATGATACACTGCATATTACGTTATATTATAAGGTATTTTCAATGATACACTGCATATTACGTAATATTATAAGGTATTTTCAATGATACACTGCATATTACGTTATATTATGAGGTATTTTCAATGATACACTGCATATTACGTTATATTATAAGGTATTTTCAATGATAAACTACTATATATTATAAGGTATTTTCAATGATACACTGCATATTACGTTATATTATGAGGTATTTTCAATGATACACTGCATATTACGTTATATTATAAGGTATTTTCAATGATACACTGCATATTATGTTTTATTATAAGGTATTTTCAATGATAAACTACTATATATTATAAGGTATTTTCAATGATACACTGCATATTACGTTATATTATGAGGTATTTTCAATGATACACTGCATATTACGTTATATTATAAGGTATTTTCAATGATACACTGCATATTACGTTATATTATGAGGTATTTTCAATGATACACTGCATATTACGTTATATTATAAGGTATTTTCAATGATACACTGTATATTACGTTATATTATGAGGTATTTTCAATGATACACTGCATATTACGTTATATTATAAGGTATTTTCAATGATACACTGCATATTACGTTATATTGTAAGGTATTTTCAATGATACACTGCATATTACGTTATATTATGAGGTATTTTCAATGATACACTGCATATAACGTTATATTATATGGTATTTTCAATGATACACTGCATATTACGTTATATTATAAGGTACTTTCAATGATACACTACAAATTACGATATATTATAAGGTATTTTCAATGATAAACTACTGTATATTATAAGGTATTTTCAATGATAAACTACTATATATTATAAGATATTTTCAATGATACACTGCATATTACGTTATATTATGAGGTATTTTCAATGATACACTGCATATTACGTTATATTATAAGGTATTTTCAATGATACACTGCATATTACGTAATATTATAAGGTATTTTCAATGATACACTGCATATTACGTTATATTATGAGGTATTTTCAATGATACACTGCATATTACGTTATATTATAAGGTATTTTCAATGATAAACTACTATATATTATAAGGTATTTTCAATGATACACTGCATATTACGTTATATTATGAGGTATTTTCAATGATACACTGCATATTACGTTATATTATAAGGTATTTTCAATGATACACTGCATATTATGTTTTATTATAAGGTATTTTCAATGATAAACTACTATATATTATAAGGTATTTTCAATGATACACTGCATATTACGTTATATTATGAGGTATTTTCAATGATACACTGCATATTACGTTATATTATAAGGTATTTTCAATGATACACTGCATATTACGTTATATTATGAGGTATTTTCAATGATACACTGCATATTACGTTATATTATAAGGTATTTTCAATGATACACTGTATATTACGTTATATTATGAGGTATTTTCAATGATACACTGCATATTACGTTATATTATAAGGTATTTTCAATGATAAACTGCATATTACGTTATATTATAAGGTATTTACAATGATACACATCATATTACGTTATATTATTAGGTATTTTCAATGATACACTGCATATTACGTTATATTATGAGGTATTTTCAATGATACACTGCATATTAAGTTATATTATAAGGTATTTTCAATGATACACTGCATATTACGTTATATTATAAGGTATTTTCAATGATAAACTACTACATATTATAAGGTATTTTCAATGATACACTGCATATTACGTTATATTATGAGGTATTTTCAATGATACACTGCATATTATGTTATATTATAAGGTATTTTCAATGATACACTGCATATTACGTTATATTATAAGGTATTTTCAATGAAAAACTACTATATATTATAAGGTATTTTCAATGATGCACTGCATATTACGTTATATTATGAGGTATTTTCAATGATACACTGCATATTACGTTATATTATATGGTATTTTCAATGATACACTGCATATTACGTTATATTATAAGGTATTTTCAATGATACACTGCATATTACGTTATATTATAAGGTATTTTCAATGATACACTGCATATTACGTTATATTATGAGGTATTTTCAATGATACACTGCATATTACGTTATATTATAAGGTATTTTCGATGATACACAGCATATTACGTTATATTATAAGGTATTTTCAATGATACACTACAAATTACAATATATTATAAGGTATTTTCAATGATAAACTACTATATATTATAAGATATTTTCAATGATACACTGCATATTACGTTATATTATGAGGTATTTTCAATGATACACTGCATATTACGTTATATTATAAGGTATTTTCAATGATACACTGCATATTACGTTATATTATGAGGTATTTTCAATGATACACTGCATATTACGTTATATTATAAGGTATTTTCAATGATAAACTACTATATATTATAAGGTATTTTCAATGATACACTGCATATTACGTTATATTATGAGGTATTTTCAATGATACACTGCATATTACGTTATATTATAAGGTATTTTCAATGATACACTGCATATTATGTTTTATTATAAGGTATTTTCAATGATAAACTACTATATATTATAAGGTATTTTCAATGATACACTGCATATTACGTTATATTATGAGGTATTTTCAATGATACACTGCATATTACGTTATATTATAAGGTATTTTCAATGATACACTGCATATTACGTTATATTATGAGGTATTTTCAATGATACACTGCATATTACGTTATATTATAAGGTATTTTCAATGATAAACTACTGTATATTATAAGGTATTTTCAATGATACACTGCATATTACGTTATATTATGAGGTATTTTCAATGATACACTGCATATTATGTTATATTATAAGGTATTTTCAATGATACACTGCATATTACGTTATATTATGAGGTATTTTCAATGATACACTGCATATTACGTTATATTATAAGGTATTTTCAATGATACACTGTATATTACGTTATATTATGAGGTATTTTCAATGATACACTGCATATTACGATATATTATAAGGTATTTTCAATGATAAACTACTGTATATTATAAGGTATTTTCAATGATACACTGCATATTACGTTATATTATGAGGTATTTTCAATGATACACTGCATATTATGTTATATTATAAGGTATTTTCAATGATACACTGCATATTACGTTATATTATAAGGTATTTTCAATGATACACTGCATATTACGTTATATTGTAAGGTATTTTCAATGATACACTGCATATTACGTTATATTATGAGGTATTTTCAATGATACACTGCATATAACGTTATATTATATGGTATTTTCAATGATACACTGCATATTACGTTATATTATAAGGTACTTTCAATGATACACTACAAATTACGATATATTATAAGGTATTTTCAATGATAAACTACTGTATATTATAAGGTATTTTCAATGATAAACTACTATATATTATAAGATATTTTCAATGATACACTGCATATTACGTTATATTATGAGGTATTTTCAATGATACACTGCATATTACGTTATATTATAAGGTATTTTCAATGATACACTGCATATTACGTAATATTATAAGGTATTTTCAATGATACACTGCATATTACGTTATATTATGAGGTATTTTCAATGATACACTGCATATTACGTTATATTATGAGGTATTTTCAATGATACACTGCATATTACGTTATATTATAAGGTATTTTCAATGATACACTGCATATTACGTTATATTATAAGGTATTTTCAATGATACACTGCATATTACGTTATATTATGAGGTATTTTCAATGATACACTGCATATTACGTTATATTATAAGGTATTTTCAATGATACACTGCATATTACGTTATATTATGAGGTATTTTCAATGATACACTGCATATTACGTTATATTATAAGGTATTTTCAATGATACACTGTATATTACGTTATATTATGAGGTATTTTCAATGATACACTGCATATTACGATATATTATAAGGTATTTTCAATGATAAACTACTGTATATTATAAGGTATTTTCAATGATACACTGCATATTACGTTATATTATGAGGTATTTTCAATGATACACTGCATATTATGTTATATTATAAGGTATTTTCAATGATACACTGCATATTACGTTATATTATAAGGTATTTTCAATGATACACTGCATATTACGTTATATTATAAGGTATTTTCAATGATACACTGCATATTACGTTATATTATGAGGTATTTTCAATGATACACTGCATATAACGTTATATTATATGGTATTTTCAATGATACACTGCATATTACGTTATATTATAAGGTACTTTCAATGATACACTACAAATTACGATATATTATAAGGTATTTTCAATGATAAACTACTGTATATTATAAGGTATTTTCAATGATAAACTACTATATATTATAAGATATTTTCAATGATACACTGCATATTACGTTATATTATGAGGTATTTTCAATGATACACTGCATATTACGTTATATTATAAGGTATTTTCAATGATACACTGCATATTACGTAATATTATAAGGTATTTTCAATGATACACTGCATATTACGTTATATTATGAGGTATTTTCAATGATACACTGCATATTACGTTATATTATAAGGTATTTTCAATGATAAACTACTATATATTATAAGGTATTTTCAATGATACACTGCATATTACGTTATATTATGAGGTATTTTCAATGATACACTGCATATTACGTTATATTATAAGGTATTTTCAATGATAAACTACTATATATTATAAGGTATTTTCAATGATACACTGCATATTACGTTATATTATGAGGTATTTTCAATGATACACTGCATATTACGTTATATTATAAGGTATTTTCAATGATACACTGCATATTACGTTATATTATGAGGTATTTTCAATGATACACTGCATATTACGTTATATTATAAGGTATTTTCAATGATACACTGTATATTACGTTATATTATGAGGTATTTTCAATGATACACTGCATATTACGATATATTATAAGGTATTTTCAATGATACACTGCATATTACGTTATATTATGAGGTATTTTCAATGATACACTGCATATTACGTTATATTATAAGGTATTTTCAATGATACACTGTATATTACGTTATATTATGAGGTATTTTCAATGATACACTGCATATTACGATATATTATAAGGTATTTTCAATGATAAACTACTGTATATTATAAGGTATTTTCAATGATACACTGCATATTACGTTATATTATGAGGTATTTTCAATGATACACTGCATATTATGTTATATTATAAGGTATTTTCAATGATACACTGCATATTACGTTATATTATAAGGTATTTTCAATGATACACTGCATATTACGTTATATTGTAAGGTATTTTCAATGATACACTGCATATTACGTTATATTATGAGGTATTTTCAATGATACACTGCATATTACGTTATATTATATGGTATTTTCAATGATACACTGCATATTACGTTATATTATAAGGTACTTTCAATGATACACTACAAATTACGATATATTATAAGGTATTTTCAATGATAAACTACTGTATATTATAAGGTATTTTCAATGATACACTGCATATTACGTTATATTATGAGGTATTTTCAATGATACACTGCATATTACGTTATATTATAAGGTATTTTCAATGATACACTGCATATTATGTTTTATTATAAGGTATTTTCAATGATAAACTACTATATATTATAAGGTATTTTCAATGATACACTGCATATTACGTTATATTATGAGGTATTTTCAATGATACACTGCATATTACGTTATATTATAAGGTATTTTCAATGATACACTGCATATTACGTTATATTATGAGGTATTTTCAATGATACACTGCATATTACGTTATATTATAAGGTATTTTCAATGATACACTGCATATTACGTTATATTATAAGGTATTTTCAATGATAAACTACTATATATTATAAGGTATTTTCAATGATACACTGCATATTACGTTATATTATGAGGTATTTTCAATGATACACTGCATATTACGTTATATTATAAGGTATTTTCAATGATACACTGCATATTACGTTATATTATGAGGTATTTTCAATGATACACTGCATATTACGTTATATTATAAGGTATTTTCAATGATACACTGTATATTACGTTATATTATGAGGTATTTTCAATGATACACTGCATATTACGATATATTATAAGGTATTTTCAATGATAAACTACTGTATATTATAAGGTATTTTCAATGATACACTGCATATTACGTTATATTATGAGGTATTTTCAATGATACACTGCATATTACGTTATATTATAAGGTATTTTCAATGATACACTGCATATTACGTTATATTATAAGGTATTTTCAATGATACACTGCATATTACGTTATATTGTAAGGTATTTTCAATGATACACTGCATATTACGTTATATTATGAGGTATTTTCAATGATACACTGCATATAACGTTATATTATATGGTATTTTCAATGATACACTGCATATTACGTTATATTATAAGGTACTTTCAATGATACACTACAAATTACGATATATTATAAGGTATTTTCAATGATAAACTACTGTATATTATAAGGTATTTTCAATGATAAACTACTATATATTATAAGATATTTTCAATGATACACTGCATATTACGTTATATTATGAGGTATTTTCAATGATACACTGCATATTACGTTATATTATAAGGTATTTTCAATGATACACTGCATATTACGTAATATTATAAGGTATTTTCAATGATACACTGCATATTACGTTATATTATGAGGTATTTTCAATGATACACTGCATATTACGTTATATTATAAGGTATTTTCAATGATAAACTACTATATATTATAAGGTATTTTCAATGATACACTGCATATTACGTTATATTATGAGGTATTTTCAATGATACACTGCATATTACGTTATATTATAAGGTATTTTCAATGATACACTGCATATTATGTTTTATTATAAGGTATTTTCAATGATAAACTACTATATATTATAAGGTATTTTCAATGATACACTGCATATTACGTTATATTATGAGGTATTTTCAATGATACACTGCATATTACGTTATATTATAAGGTATTTTCAATGATACACTGCATATTACGTTATATTATAAGGTATTTTCAATGATAAACTACTATATATTATAAGATATTTTCAATGATACACTGCATATTACGTTATATTATGAGGTATTTTCAATGATACACTGCATATTACGTTATATTATAAGGTATTTTCAATGATACACTGCATATTACGTTATATTATAAGGTATTTTCAATGATACACTGTATATTACGTTATATTATGAGGTATTTTCAATGATACACTGCATATTACGTTATATTATAAGGTATTTTCAATGATAAACTGCATATTACGTTATATTATAAGGTATTTACAATGATACACTTCATATTACGTTATATTATTAGGTATTTTCAATGATACACTGCATATTACGTTATATTATGAGGTATTTTCAATGATACACTGCATATTACGTTATATTATAAGGTATTTTCAATGATACACTGCATATTACGTTATATTATAAGGTATTTTCAATGATAAACTACTACATATTATAAGGTATTTTCAATGATACACTGCATATTACGTTATATTATGAGGTATTTTCAATGATACACTGCATATTATGTTATATTATAAGGTATTTTCAATGATACACTGCATATTACGTTATATTATAAGGTATTTTCAATGAAAAACTACTATATATTATAAGGTATTTTCAATGATGCACTGCATATTACGTTATATTATGAGGTATTTTCAATGATACACTGCATATTACGTTATATTATATGGTATTTTCAATGATACACTGCATATTACGTTATATTATAAGGTATTTTCAATGATACACTGCATATTACGTTATATTATAAGGTATTTTCAATGATACACTGCATATTACGTTATATTATGAGGTATTTTCAATGATACACTGCATATTACGTTATATTATAAGGTATTTTCGATGATACACTGCATATAACGTTATATTATGAGGTATTTTCAATGATACACTGCATATTACGTTATATTATAAGGTATTTTCAATGATACACTGCATATTACGTTATATTATAAGGTATTTTCAATGATAAACTACTATATATTATAAGGTATTTTCAATGATACACTGCATATTACGTTATATTATGAGGTATTTTCAATGATACACTGCATATTGCGTTATATTATAAGGTATTTTCAATGATACACTGTATATTACGTTATATTATGAGGTATTTTCAATGATACACTGCATATTACGATATATTATAAGGTATTTTCAATGATAAACTACTGTATATTATAAGGTATTTTCAATGATACACTGCATATTACGTTATATTATGAGGTATTTTCAATGATACACTGCATATTATGTTATATTATAAGGTATTTTCAATGATACACTGCATATTACGTTATATTATAAGGTATTTTCAATGATACACTGCATATTACGTTATATTGTAAGGTATTTTCAATGATACACTGCATATTACGTTATATTATGAGGTATTTTCAATGATACACTGCATATAACGTTATATTATATGGTATTTTCAATGATACACTGCATATTACGTTATATTATAAGGTACTTTCAATGATACACTACAAATTACGATATATTATAAGGTATTTTCAATGATAAACTACTGTATATTATAAGGTATTTTCAATGATAAACTACTATATATTATAAGATATTTTCAATGATACACTGCATATTACGTTATATTATGAGGTATTTTCAATGATACACTGCATATTACGTTATATTATAAGGTATTTTCAATGATACACTGCATATTACGTAATATTATAAGGTATTTTCAATGATACACTGCATATTACATTATATTATGAGGTATTTTCAATGATACACTGCATATTACGTTATATTATAAGGTATTTTCAATGATAAACTACTATATATTATAAGGTATTTTCAATGATACACTGCATATTACGTTATATTATGAGGTATTTTCAATGATACACTGCATATTACGTTATATTATAAGGTATTTTCAATGATACACTGCATATTATGTTTTATTATAAGGTATTTTCAATGATAAACTACTATATATTATAAGGTATTTTCAATGATACACTGCATATTACGTTATATTATGAGGTATTTTCAATGATACACTGCATATTACGTTATATTATAAGGTATTTTCAATGATACACTGCATATTACGTTATATTATAAGGTATTTTCAATGATAAACTACTATATATTATAAGATATTTTCAATGATACACTGCATATTACGTTATATTATGAGGTATTTTCAATGATACACTGCATATTACGTTATATTATAAGGTATTTTCAATGATACACTGCATATTACGTTATATTATGAGGTATTTTCAATGATACACTGCATATTACGTTATATTATAAGGTATTTTCAATGATACACTGTATATTACGTTATATTATGAGGTATTTTCAATGATACACTGCATATTACGTTATATTATAAGGTATTTTCAATGATAAACTGCATATTACGTTATATTATAAGGTATTTACAATGATACACTTCATATTACGTTATATTATTAGGTATTTTCAATGATACACTGCATATTACGTTATATTATGAGGTATTTTCAATGATACACTGCATATTACGTTATATTATAAGGTATTTTCAATGATACACTGCATATTACGTTATATTATAAGGTATTTTCAATGATAAACTACTACATATTATAAGGTATTTTCAATGATGCACTGCATATTACGTTATATTATGAGGTATTTTCAATGATACACTGCATATTACGTTATATTATATGGTATTTTCAATGATACACTGCATATTACGTTATATTATAAGGTATTTTCAATGATACACTGCATATTACGTTATATTATAAGGTATTTTCAATGATACACTGCATATTACGTTATATTATGAGGTATTTTCAATGATACACTGCATATTACGTTATATTATAAGGTATTTTCGATGATACACTGCATATAACGTTATATTATGAGGTATTTTCAATGATACACTGCATATTACGTTATATTATAAGGTATTTTCAATGATACACTGCATATTACGTTATATTATAAGGTATTTTCAATGATAAACTACTATATATTATAAGGTATTTTCAATGATACACTGCATATTACGTTATATTATGAGGTATTTTCAATGATACACTGCATATTACGTTATATTATAAGGTATTTTCAATGATACACTGCATATTACGTTATATTATGAGGTATTTTCAATGATACACTGCATATTACGTTATATTATAAGGTATTTTCAATGATACACTGTATATTACGTTATATTATGAGGTATTTTCAATGATACACTGCATATTACGTTATATTATAAGGTATTTTCAATGATAAACTGCATATTACGTTATATTATAAGGTATTTACAATGATACACTTCATATTACGTTATATTATTAGGTATTTTCAATGATACACTGCATATTACGTTATATTATGAGGTATTTTCAATGATACACTGCATTTTACGTTATATTATAAGGTATTTTCAATGATATACTGCATATTACGTTATATTATAAGGTATTTTCAATGATAAACTACTACATATTATAAGGTATTTTCAATGATACACTGCATATTACGTTATATTATGAGGTATTTTCAATGATACACTGCATATTATGTTATATTATAAGGTATTTTCAATGATACACTGCATATTACGTTATATTATAAGGTATTTTCAATGAAAAACTACTATATATTATAAGGTATTTTCAATGATGCACTGCATATTACGTTATATTATGAGGTATTTTCAATGATACACTGCATATTACGTTATATTATATGGTATTTTCAATGATACACTGCATATTACGTTATATTATAAGGTATTTTCAATGATACACTGCATATTACGTTATATTATAAGGTATTTTCAATGATACACTGCATATTACGTTATATTATGAGGTATTTTCAATGATACACTGCATATTACGTTATATTATAAGGTATTTTCGATGATACACAGCATATTACGTTATATTATAAGGTATTTTCAATGATACACTACAAATTACAATATATTATAAGGTATTTTCAATGATAAACTACTATATATTATAAGATATTTTCAATGATACACTGCATATTACGTTATATTATGAGGTATTTTCAATGATGCACTGCATATTACGTTATACTATATGGTATTTTCAATGATACATTACAAATTACGATATATTATAAGGTATTTTCAATGATACACTTCATATTACGTTGTATTATAAGGTATTTTCATTGATAGACTAGAATTACCATATATTCTAAGGTATTTTCAATGATACACTGCATATTACGTTTTATTATAAGGTATTTTCAATGATACACGGCATATTACGTTATACTATATGGTATTTTCAATGATACACTACAAATTACGATATATTATAAGGTATTTTCAATGTTACACTGCATATTACGTTATATTATAAGGTATTTTCAATGATACACTGCATATTACGTTATATTATGAGGTATTTTCAATGATACACTGCATATTACGTTATATTATAAGGCATTTACAATGATACACTTCATATTACGTTATATTATTAGGTATTTTCAATGATACACTGCATATTACGTTATATTATGAGGTATTTTCAATGATACACTGCATATTACGTTATATTATAAGGTATTTTCAATGATACACTGCATATTACGTTATATTATAAGGTATTTTCAATGATAAACTACTACATATTATAAGGTATTTTCAATGATACACTGCATATTACGTTATATTATGAGGTATTTTCAATGATACACTGCATATTATGTTATATTATAAGGTATTTTCAATGATACACTGCATATTACGTTATATTATAAGGTATTTTCAATGATACACTGCATATTACGTTATATTGTAAGGTATTTTCAATGATACACTGCATATTACGTTATATTATGAGGTATTTTCAATGATACACTGCATATAACGTTATATTATATGGTATTTTCAATGATACACTGCATATTACGTTATATTATAAGGTACTTTCAATGATACACTACAAATTACGATATATTATAAGGTATTTTCAATGATAAACTACTGTATATTATAAGGTATTTTCAATGATACACTGCATATTACGTTATATTATAAGGTATTTTCGATGATACACAGCATATTACGTTATATTCTAAGGTATTTTCAACGATACACTACAAATTACAATATATTATAAGGTATTTTCAATGATAAACTACTATATATTATAAGATATTTTCAATGATACACTGCATATTACGTTATATTATGAGGTATTTTCAATGATACACTGCATATTACGTTATATTATAAGGTATTTTCAATGATACACTGCATATTACGTTATATTATAAGGTATTTTCAATGATACACTGCATATTACGTTATATTATGAGGTATTTTCAATGATACACTGCATATTACGTTATATTATAAGGTATTTTCAATGATAAACTACTATATATTATAAGGTATTTTCAATGATACACTGCATATTACGTTATATTATGAGGTATTTTCAATGATACACTGCATATTACGTTATATTATAAGGTATTTTCAATGATACACTGCATATTATGTTTTATTATAAGGTATTTTCAATGATAAACTACTATATATTATAAGGTATTTTCAATGATACACTGCATATTACGTTATATTATGAGGTATTTTCAATGATACACTGCATATTACGTTATATTATAAGGTATTTTCAATGATACACTGCATATTACGTTATATTATAAGGTATTTTCAATGATAAACTACTATATATTATAAGGTATTTTCAATGATACACTGCATATTACGTTATATTATGAGGTATTTTCAATGATACACTGCATATTACGTTATATTATAAGGTATTTTCAATGATACACTGCATATTACGTTATATTATGAGGTATTTTCAATGATACACTGCATATTACGTTATATTATAAGGTATTTTCAATGATACACTGTATATTACGTTATATTATGAGGTATTTTCAATGATACACTGCATATTACGTTATATTATAAGGTATTTTCAATGATAAACTGCATATTACGTTATAATATAAGGTATTTACAATGATACACTTCATATTACGTTATATTATTAGGTATTTTCAATGATACACTGCATATTACGTTATATTATAAGGTATTTTCAATGATACACTGCATATTACGTTATATTATAAGGTATTTTCAATGATACACTGCATATTACGTTATATTATAAGGTATTTTCAATGATAAACTACTACATATTATAAGGTATTTTCAATGATACACTGCATATTACGTTATATTATGAGGTATTTTCAATGATACACTGCATATTATGTTATATTATAAAGTATTTTCAATGATACACTGCATATTACGTTATATTATAAGGTATTTTCAATGAAAAACTACTATATATTATAAGGTATTTTCAATGATGCACTGCATATTACGTTATATTATGAGGTATTTTCAATGATACACTGCATATTACGTTATATTATATGGTATTTTCAATGATACACTGCATATTACGTTATATTATACGGTATTTTCAATGATACACTGCATATTACGTTATATTATAAGGTATTTTCAATGATACACTGCATATTACGTTACAGTATGAGGTATTTTCAATGATACACTGCATATTACGTTATATTATAAGGTATTTTCAATGAAAAACTACTATATATTATAAGGTATTTTCAATGATACACTGCATATTACGTTACATTATGAGGTATTTTCAATGATACACTGCATATTACGTTATATTATAAGGTATTTTCAATGAAAAACTACTATATATTATAAGGTATTTTCAATGATACACTACAAATTACAATATATTATAAGGTATTTTCAATGATAAACTACTATATATTATAAGATATTTTCAATGATACACTGCATATTACGTTATATTATGAGGTATTTTCAATGATACACTGCATATTACGTTATATTATAAGGTATTTTCAATGATACACTGCATATTACGTAATATTATAAGGTATTTTCAATGATACACTGCATATTACGTTATATTATGAGGTATTTTCAATGATACACTGCATATTACGTTATATTATAAGGTGTTTTCAATGATACACTGCATATTACGTTATATTATGAGGTATTTTCAATGATACACTGCATATTACGTTATATTATAAGGTATTTTCAATGATACACTGTATATTACGTTATATTATGAGGTATTTTCAATGATACACTGCATATTACGTTATATTATAAGGTATTTTCAATGATAAACTGCATATTACGTTATAATATAAGGTATTTACAATGATACACTTCATATTACGTTATATTATTAGGTATTTTCAATGATACACTGCATATTACGTTATATTATGAGGTATTTTCAATGATACACTGCATATTACGTTATATTATAAGGTATTTTCAATGATACACTGCATATTACGTTATATTATAAGGTATTTTCAATGATAAACTACTACATATTATAAGGTATTTTCAATGATACACTGCATATTACGTTATATTATGAGGTATTTTCAATGATACACTGCATATTATGTTATATTATAAGGTATTTTCAATGATACACTGCATATTACGTTATATTATAAGGTATTTTCAATGAAAAACTACTATATATTATAAGGTATTTTCAATGATGCACTGCATATTACGTTATATTATGAGGTATTTTCAATGATACACTGCATATTACGTTATATTATATGGTATTTTCAATGATACACTGCATATTACGTTATATTATAAGGTATTTTCAATGATACACTGCATATTACGTTATATTATAAGGTATTTTCAATGATACACTGCATATTACGTTACATTATGAGGTATTTTCAATGATACACTGCATATTACGTTATATTATAAGGTATTTTCAATGAAAAACTACTATATATTATAAGGTATTTTCAATGATACACTGCATATTACGTTACATTATGAGGTATTTTCAATGATACACTGCATATTACGTTATATTATAAGGTATTTTCAATGAAAAACTACTATATATTATAAGGTATTTTCAACGATACACTACAAATTACAATATATTATAAGGTATTTTCAATGATAAACTACTATATATTATAAGATATTTTCAATGATACACTGCATATTACGTTATATTATGAGGTATTTTCAATGATACACTGCATATTACGTTATATTATAAGGTATTTTCAATGATACACTGCATATTACGTAATATTATAAGGTATTTTCAATGATACACTGCATATTACGTTATATTATGAGGTATTTTCAATGATACACTGCATATTACGTTATATTATAAGGTATTTTCAATGATACACTGTATATTACGTTATATTATGAGGTATTTTCAATGATACACTGCATATTACGTTATATTATAAGGTATTTTCAATGATAAACTGCATATTACGTTATATTATAAGGTATTTACAATGATACACTTCATATTACGTTATATTATTAGGTATTTTCAATGATACACTGCATATTACGTTATATTATGAGGTATTTTCAATGATACACTGCATATTACGTTATATTATAAGGTATTTTCAATGATACACTGCATATTACGTTATATTATAAGGTATTTTCAATGATAAACTACTACATATTATAAGGTATTTTCAATGATACACTGCATATTACGTTATATTATGAGGTATTTTCAATGATACACTGCATATTATGTTATATTATAAGGTATTTTCAATGATACACTGCATATTACGTTATATTATAAGGTATTTTCAATGAAAAACTACTATATATTATAAGGTATTTTCAATGATGCACTGCATATTACGTTATATTATGAGGTATTTTCAATGATACACTGCATATTACCTTATATTATATGGTATTTTCAATGATACACTGCATATTACGTTATATTATAAGGTATTTTCAATGATACACTGCATATTACGTTATATTATAAGGTATTTTCAATGATAAACTACTATATATTATAAGGTATTTTCAATGATACACTGCATATTACGTTATATTATGAGGTATTTTCAATGATACACTGCATATTAAGTTATATTATAAGGTATTTTCAATGATACACTGCATATTACGTTATATTATAAGGTATTTTCAATGATAAACTTCTATATATTATAAGGTATTTTCAATGATACACTGCATATTACGTTATATTATGAGGTATTTTCAATGATACACTGCATATTACGTTATATTATAAGGTATTTTCAATGATACACTGCATATTACGTTATATTATAAGGTATTTTCAATGATACACTGCATATTACGTTATATTATAAGGTATTTTCAATGATAAACTACTATATATTGTAAGGTATTTTCAATGATACACTGCATATTACGTTATATTATGAGGTATTTTCAATGATACACTGCATATTACGTTATATTATAAGGTATTTTCAATGATACACTGCATATTACGTTATATTATGAGGTATTTTCAATGATACACTGCATATTACGTTATATTATAAGGTATTTTCAATGATACACTGTATATTACGTTATATTATGAGGTATTTTCAATGATACACTGCATATTACGTTATATTATAAGGTATTTTCAATGATAAACTGCATATTACGTTATATTATAAGGTATTTACAATGATAAACTACTATATATTATAAGGTATTTTCAATGATACACTGCATATTACGTTATATTATGAGGTATTTACAATGATACACTGCATATTACGTTATATTATGAGGTATTTTCAATGATACACTGCATATTACGTTATATTATAAGGTATTTTCATTGATACACTGCATATTACGTTATATTATAAGGTATTTTCAATGATACACTGCATATTACGTTATATGATGAGGTATTTTCAATGATACACTGCATATTACGTTATATTATAAGGTATTTTCAATGATACACTGCATATTACGTTATATTATAAGGTATTTTCAATGATAAACTACTATATATTATAAGGTATTTTCAATGATACACTGCATATTACGTTATATTATGAGGTACTTTCAATGATACACTGCATATTATGTTATATTATAAGGTATTTTCAATGATAAACTACTATATAGTATAAGGTATTTTCAATGATACACTGCATATTACGTTATATTATGAGGTATTGTCAATGATACACTGCATATTACGTTATATTATAATGTATTTTCAATGATACACTGCATATTACGTTATATTATAAGGTATTTTCAATGATAAACTACTATATATTATAAGGTATTTTCAATGATACACTGCATATTACGTTATATTATGAGGTATTTTCAATGATACACTGCATATTACGTTATATTATAAGGTATTTTCAATGATACACTGCATATTACGTTATATTATGAGGTATTTTCAATGATACACTGCATATTACGTTATATTATAAGGTATTTTCAATGATACACTGTATATTACGTTATATTATGAGGTATTTTCAATGATACACTGCATATTACGTTATATTATAAGGTATTTTCAATGATACACTGCATATTACGTTATATTATGAGGTATTTTCAATGATACACTGCATATTACGTTATATTATAAGGTATTTTCAATGATACACTGCATATTACGTTATATTATGAGGTATTTTCAATGATACACTGCATATTACGTTATATTATAAGGTATTTTCAATGATACACTGTATATTACGTTATATTATGAGGTATTTTCAATGATACACTGCATATTACGTTATATTATAAGGTATTTTCAATGATAAACTGCATATTACGTTATATTATAAGGTATTTACAATGATAAACTACTATATATTATAAGGTATTTTCAATGATACACTGCATATTACGTTATATTATGAGGTATTTACAATGATACACTGCATATTACGTTATATTATGAGGTATTTTCAATGATACACTGCATATTACGTTATATTATAAGGTATTTTCAATGATAAACTGCATATTACGTTATATTATAAGGTATTTACAATGATAAACTACTATATATTATAAGGTATTTTCAATGATACACTGCATATTACGTTATATTATGAGGTATTTACAATGATACACTGCATATTACGTTATATTATGAGGTATTTTCAATGATACACTGCATATTACGTTATATTATAAGGTATTTTCATTGATACACTGCATATTACGTAATATTATAAGGTATTTTCAATGATACACTGCATATTACGTTATATGATGAGGTATTTTCAATGATACACTGCATATTACGTTATATTATAAGGTATTTTCAATGATACACTGCATATTACGTTATATTATAAGGTACTTTCAATGATAAACTACTATATATTATAAGGTATTTTCAATGATACACTGCATATTACGTTATATTATGAGGTACTTTCAATGATACACTGCATATTATGTTATATTATAAGGTATTTTCAATGATAAACTACTATATAGTATAAGGTATTTTCAATGATACACTGCATATTACGTTATATTATGAGGTATTGTCAATGATACACTGCATATTACGTTATATTATAATGTATTTTCAATGATACACTGCATATTACGTTATATTATAAGGTATTTTCAATGATAAACTACTATATATTATAAGGTATTTTCAATGATACACTGCATATTACGTTATATTATGAGGTATTTTCAATGATACACTGCATATTACGTTATATTATAAGGTATTTTCAATGATACACTGCATATTACGTTATATTATGAGGTATTTTCAATGATACACTGCATATTACGTTATATTATAAGGTATTTTCAATGATACACTGTATATTACGTTATATTATGAGGTATTTTCAATGATACACTGCATATTACGTTATATTATAAGGTATTTTCAATGATACACTGCATATTACGTTATATTATAAGGTATTTTCAATGATACACTGCATATTACGTTATATTATAAGGTATTTTCAATGATAAACTACTATATATTGTAAGGTATTTTCAATGATACACTGCATATTACGTTATATTATGAGGTATTTTCAATGATACACTGCATATTACGTTATATTATAAGGTATTTTCAATGATACACTGCATATTACGTTATATTATGAGGTATTTTCAATGATACACTGCATATTACGTTATATTATAAGGTATTTTCAATGATACACTGTATATTACGTTATATTATGAGGTATTTTCAATGATACACTGCATATTACGTTATATTATAAGGTATTTTCAATGATAAACTGCATATTACGTTATATTATAAGGTATTTACAATGATAAACTACTATATATTATAAGGTATTTTCAATGATACACTGCATATTACGTTATATTATGAGGTATTTACAATGATACACTGCATATTACGTTATATTATGAGGTATTTTCAATGATACACTGCATATTACGTTATATTATAAGGTATTTTCAATGATACACTGCATATTACGTAATATTATAAGGTATTTTCAATGATACACTGCATATTACGTTATATGATGAGGTATTTTCAATGATACACTGCATATTACGTTATATTATAAGGTATTTTCAATGATACACTGCATATTACGTTATATTATAAGGTATTTTCAATGATAAACTACTATATATTATAAGGTATTTTCAATGATACACTGCATATTACGTTATATTATGAGGTACTTTCAATGATACACTGCATATTATGTTATATTATAAGGTATTTTCAATGATAAACTACTATATAGTATAAGGTATTTTCAATGATACACTGCATATTACGTTATATTATGAGGTATTTTCAATGATACACTGCATATTACGTTATATTATAATGTATTTTCAATGATACACTGCATATTACGTTATATTATAAGGAATTTTCAATGATAAACTACTATATATTATAAGGTATTTTCAATGATACACTGCATATTACGTTATATTATGAGGTATTTTCAATGATACACTGCATATTACGTAATATTATAAGGTATTTTCAATGATACACTGCATATTACGTTATATTATGAGGTATTTTCAATGATACACTGCATATTACGTTATATTATAAGGTATTTTCAATGATACACTGTATATTACGTTATATTATGAGGTATTTTCAATGATACACTGCATATTACGTTATATTATAAGGTATTTTCAATGATAAACTGCATATTACGTTATATTATAAGGTATTTTCAATGATACACTGCATATTACGTTATATTATGAGGTATTTTCAATGATACACTGCATATTACGTTATAGTATAAGGTATTTTCAATGATAAACTGCATATTATGATATATTATAAGGTATTTTCAATGATACACTGCATATTACGTTATATTATAAGGTATTTTCAATGATAAACTACTATATATTATAAGGTATTTTCAATGATAAACTACTGTATATTATAAGGTATTTTCAATGATACACTGCATATTACGTTATATTATAAGGTATTTTCAATGATACACTGCATATTACGTTATATTATAAGGTATTTTCAATGATACACTGCATATTACGTTACATTATGAGGTATTTTCAATGATACACTGCATATTACGTTATATTATAAGGTATTTTCAATGATACACTGCATATTATGATATATTATGAGGTATTTTCAATGATACACTGCATATTACGTTATATTATAAGGTATTTTCGATGATACACAGCATATTACGTTATATTATAAGGTATTTTCAATGATACACTACAAATTACAATATATTATAAGGTATTTTCAATGATAAACTACTATATATTATAAGATATTTTCAATGATACACTGCATATTACGTTATATTATGAGGTATTTTCAATGATACACTGCATATTACGTTATATTATAAGGTATTTTCAATGATACACTGCATATTACGTAATATTATAAGGTATTTTCAATGATACACTGCATATTACGTTATATTATGAGGTATTTTCAATGATACACTGCATATTACGTTATATTATAAGGTATTTTCAATGATACACTGCATATTACGTTATATTATAAGGTATTTTCAATGATAAACTACTATATATTATAAGGTATTTTCAATGATACACTGCATATTACGTTATATTATGAGGTATTTTCAATGATACACTGCATATTAAGTTATATTATAAGGTATTTTCAATGATACACTGCATATTATGTTATATTATAAGGTATTTTCAATGATAAACTTCTATATATTATAAGGTATTTTCAATGATACACTGCATATTACGTTATATTATGAGGTATTTTCAATGATACACTGCATATTACGTTATATTATAAGGTATTTTCAATGATACACTGCATATTACGTTATATTATAAGGTATTTTCAATGATAAACTACTATATATTATAAGGTATTTTCAATGATACACTGCATATTACGTTATATTATGAGGTATTTTCAATGATACACTGCATATTACGTTATATTATAAGGTATTTTCAATGATACACTGCATATTACGTTATACAGGGTGTCCCAAAACGACTGCGTAAGCGGGAAATGGGAGGTTCCTTGGGTCATTTGAAGCGACATTTTCCTTAGCAAAAATGGCGTCCGCGGCTTTGCTTAGGAGTTATTAACGAAAAACACGGACCAACCAGAGCGCGCCTAGTCGCTCGGCGGCACGGTCAGCGCGGCGAGCCGGGGGGAGGAGAGTGTTGTCGGCACGCCGCGATGTAACAGAACAGTTTCTCGATTATGTCCCGATTTCGATGAGCTTTGGATGTGTTGTAAAGACCACGATTCTGAACAACATTTCCCTTTAGACTTTTTGCCTCGCGTCTTTAGTTTAGGAGATATTTGTAAAAACTTGTAATTGAAAATGCTTCGAAATGTGTGTCACTGTCACTGGATCATTCGGTGACGAACTGCACAGATGTCTTCAGGTATACGACAGTACGGAAAGCTAAGGGTTGTACGGTCAGGTCAACGAACTGTACAGCTGATGGTAGATAGCAGGTATACGACAATCACATGTTTCGCTTTTCCTGCAGATTTGTACGCAGAGTCGATGGGTTACTGTTCGAAAACGTCGTCCGTCCTTTCACCCAGCAAGAGGTAGAAATGTCAGGTCGGCGTGGCGTTTTAGGGTCCCTATTGTCCTATGCCTCCCTTAAGAAACTTTCTAAAAGAAAGACGGACGACGTTAGTAACCCATCGACTCTGCGTACAAATCTGCAGGAAAACCGAAACATGTGATTGTCGTATACCTGCTATCTACCATCAGCTGTACAGTTCGTTGACCTGACCGTACAACCCTTAGCTTTCGGTACTGATTTTACAAATATCTCGTAAACTAAAGACGCGAGGTAAAAAGTCTAAAGGGAAATGTTGTTCAGAATCGTGGTCTTTACAACATATCCAAAGCTCATCGAAATCGGGACATAATCGAGAAACTGTTAGTTGTCTGTTACATCGCGGCGTACCGACAACACTCTGCTCCCCCCGGCTCGCCGCGCTGACCGTGCCACCGAGCGACTAGGCGCGCTCTGGTTGGTCCGTGTTTTTCGTTAATAACTCCTAAACAAAGCCGCGGACGCCATTTTTGCTGAGGAAAATGTCACTTCAAATAACCCAAGGAACCTCCCATTTCCCGCTTACGCAGTCGTTTTGGGACACCCTGTATTATAAGGTATTTTCATTGATAAACTGCATATTACGTTATATTATAAGGTATTTTCAATGATACCCTGCATATTACGTTATATAATAAGGTATTTTCAATGATAAACTACTATATATTATAAGGTATTTTCAATGATACGCTGCATATTACGTTATATTATGAGGTATTTTCAATGATACACTGCATATTACGTTATATTATAAGGTATTTTCAATGATACACTGCATATTACGTTATATTATAAGGTGTTTTCAATGATACACTGCATATTACGTTATATTGTAAGGTATTTTCAATGATACACTGCATATTACGTTATATTATGAGGTATTTTCAATGATACACTGCATATTACGTTATATTATTAGGTATTTTCAATGATACACTGCATATTACGTTATATTATGAGGTATTTTCAATGATACACTGCATATTACGTTATATTATAATGTATTTTCAATGATACACTGCATATTACGTTATATTATAAGGTATTTTCAATGATAAACTACTATATATTATAAGGTATTTTCAATGATACACTGCATATTACGTTATATTATAAGGTATTTTCAATGATACACTGCATATTACGTTATATTATAAGGTATTTTCAATGATAAACTACTATATATTATAAGGTATTTTCAATGATACACTGCATATTACGTTATATTATGAGGTATTTTCAATGATACACTGCATATTACGTTATATTATAAGGTATTTTCAATGATAAACTACTATATATTATAAGGTATTTTCAATGATACACTGCATATTACGTTATATTATAAGGTATTTTCAATGATAAACTACTATATATTATAAGGTATTTTCAATGTTACACTGCATATTACGTTATATTATGAGGTATTTTCAATGATACACTGCATATTACGTTATATTATAAGGTATTTTCAATGATAAACTACTATATATTATAAGGTATTTTCAATGATACACTTCATATTACGTTATATTATGAGGTATTTTCAATGATACACTGCATATTACGTTATATTATAAGGTATTTTCAATGATACACTGCATATTACGTTATATTATAAGGTATTTTCAATGATAAACTACTATATATTATAAGGTATTTTCAATGATACACTGCATATTACGTTATATTATGAGGTATTTTCAATGATACACTGCATATTACGTTATATTATAAGGTATTTTCAATGATACACTGCATATTACGTTATATTATAAGGTGTTTTCAATGATACACTGCATATTACGTTATATTGTAAGGTATTTTCAATGATACACTGCATATTACGTTATATTATAAGGTATTTTCAATGATAAACTACTATATATTATAAAGTATTTTCAATGATACACTGCATATTACGTTATATTATAAGGTATTTTCAATGATAAACTACTATATATTATAAGGTATTTTCAATGATACACTGCATATTACGTTATATTATGAGGTATTTTCAATGATACACTGCATATTACGTTATATTATAAGGTATTTTCAATGATACACTGCATATTACGTTATATTATAAGGTACTTTCAATGATACACTACAAATTACGATGTATTATAAGGTATTTTCAATGATAAACTACTGTATTTTATAAGGTATTTTCAATGATACACTGCATATTACGTTATAGAATAAGGTATTATCAATGATACACTGCATATTACGTAATATTATAAGGTATTTTCAATGATACACTGCATATTACGTTATATTATAAGGTATTTTCAATGATACACTGCATATTACGTTATATTATGAGGTATTTTCAATGATACACTGCATATTACGTTATATTATAAGGTATTTTCAATGATACACAGCATATTACGTGATATTATAAGGTATTTTCAATGATACACTACAAATTATGATATATTATAAGGTATTTTCAATGATAAACTACTATATATTATAAGATATTTTCAATGATACACTGCATATTACGTTATATTATAAGGTATTTTCAATGATACACTGCATATTACGGTATATCATAAGGTATTTTCAATGATACACTGCATATTAAGTTATATTATAAGGTATTTTCAATGATACACTGCATATTACGTTATATTATAAGGTATTTTCAATGATACACTGCATATTACGGTATATCATAAGGTATTTTCAATGATACACTGCATATTAAGTTATATTATAAGGTATTTTCAATGATAAACTACTACATATTATAAGGTATTTTCAATGATACACTGCATATTACGTTATATTATAAGGTATTTTCAAAGATACACTACAAATAACGATATATTATAAGGTATTTTCAATGATACACTGCATATTACGTTATATGAGAAGGTATTTTCATTGATACACTACAAATTACGATATATTATAAGGTATTTTCAATGATACACTGCATATTACGTTATATGGGAAGGTATTTTCAATGATACACTGCATATTACGATATATTATAAGGTATTTTCAATGATACACTGCATATTACGTTATATTATAAGGTATTTTCAATGATACACTGCATATTACGTTATATTATAAGGTATTTTCAATGATACACTGCATATTACGTTATATTATAAGGTATTTTCAATGATGCACTGCATATTACGTTATACTATAAGGTATTTTCAATGATACACTGCATATTACGTTATATTATAAGGTATTTTCAAAGATACGCTACAAATAACGATATATTATAAGGTATTTTCAATGATACACTGCATATTACGTTATATGAGAAGGTATTTTCATTGCTACACTACAAATTACGATATATTATAAGGTATTTTCAATGATACACTGCATATTACGTTATATGGGAAGGTATTTTCAATGATACACTGCATATTACGTTATATTATAAGGTATTTTCAATGATACACTGCATATTACGTTATATTATAAGGTATTTTCTATGATACACTGCATATTACGTTATATTATAAGGTATTTTCAATGATACACTGCATATTACGGTATATCATAAGGTATTTTCAATGATACACTGCATATTAAGTTATATTATAAGGTATTTTCAATGATACACTGCATATTACGTTATATTATAAGGTATTTTCAATGATGCACTGCATATTACGTTATACTATAAGGTATTTTCAATGATACACTACAAATTACGATATATTATAAGGTATTTTCAATGATACACTGCATATTACGTTATATTATAAGGTATTTTCAATGATACACTGCATATTACGGTATATCATAAGGTATTTTCAATGATACACTGCATATTACGTTATATTATAAGGTATTTTCAAAGATACACTACAAATAACGATATATTATAAGGTATTTTCAATGATACACTGCATATTACGTTATATGAGATGGTATTTTCATTGATACACTACAAATTACGATATATTATAAGGTATTTTCAATGATACACTGTATATTACGTTATATGGGAAGGTATTTTCAATGATACACTGCATATTACGTTATATTATAAGGTATTTTCAATGATACACTGCATATTACGTTATATGGGAAGGTATTTTCAATGATACACTGCATATTACTTTATATTATAAGGTATTTTCAATGATACACTGCATATTACGTTATATTATAAGGTATTTTCTATGATACACTGCATATTACGTTATATTATAAGGTATTTTCAATGATACACTGCATATTACGGTATATCATAAGGTATTTTCAATGATACACTGCATATTAAGTTATATTATAAGGTATTTTCAATGATAAACTACTATATATTATAAGGTATTTTCAATGATACACTGCATATTACGTTATATTATAAGGTATTTTCAAAGATACGCTACAAATAACGATATATTATAAGGTATTTTCAATGATACACTGCATATTACGTTATATGAGAAGGTATTTTCATTGCTACACTACAAATTACGATATATTATAAGGTATTTTCAATGATACACTGCATATTACGTTATATGGGAAGGTATTTTCAATGATACACTGCATATTACGTTATATTATAAGGTATTTTCAATGATACACTGCATATTACGTTATATTATAAGGTATTTTCTATGATACACTGCATATTACGTTATATTATAAGGTATTTTCAATGATACACTGCATATTACGGTATATCATAAGGTATTTTCAATGATACACTGCATATTAAGTTATATTATAAGGTATTTTCAATGATACACTGCATATTACGTTATATTATAAGGTATTTTCAATGATGCACTGCATATTACGTTATACTATAAGGTATTTTCAATGATACACTACAAATTACGATATATTATAAGGTATTTTCAATGATACACTGCATATTACGTTATATTATGAGGTATTTTCAATGATACACTGCATATTACGTTATATTATAAGGTATTTTCAATGATAAACTACTATATATTATAAGGTATTTTCAATGATACACTGCATATTACGTTATATTATAAGGTATTTTCAATGATAAACTACTATATATTATAAGGTATTTTCAATGTTACACTGCATATTACGTATTTTATGAGGTATTTTCAATGATACACTGCATATTACGTTATATTATAAGGTATTTTCAATGATAAACTACTATATATTATAAGGTATTTTCAATGATACACTTCATATTACGTTATATTATAAGGTATTTTCAATGATACACTGCATATTACGTTATATTATAAGGTATTTTCAATGATACACTGCATATTACGTTATATTATAAGGTATTTTCAATGATAAACTACTATATATTATAAGGTATTTTCAATGATACACTGCATATTACGTTATATTATGAGGTATTTTCAATGATACACTGCATATTACGTTATATTATAAGGTATTTTCAATGATACACTGCATATTACGTTATATTATAAGGTGTTTTCAATGATACACTGCATATTACGTTATATTGTAAGGTATTTTCAATGATACACTGCATATTACGTTATATTATGAGGTATTTTCAATGATACACTGCATATTACGTTATATTATAAGGTATTTTCAATGATACACTGCATATTACGTTATATTATAAGGTGTTTTCAATGATACACTGCATATTACGTTATATTGTAAGGTATTTTCAATGATACACTGCATATTACGTTATATTATGAGGTATTTTCAATGATACACTGCATATTACGTTATATTATTAGGTATTTTCAATGATACACTGCATATTACGTTATATTATGAGGTATTTTCAATGATACACTGCATATTACGTTATAGTATAATGTATTTTCAATGATACACTGCATATTACGTTATATTATAAGGTATTTTCAATGATAAACTACTATATATTATAAAGTATTTTCAATGATACACTGCATATTACGTTATATTATAAGGTATTTTCAATGATAAACTACTATATATTATAAGGTATTTTCAATGATACACTGCATATTACGTTATATTATGAGGTATTTTCAATGATACACTGCATATTACGTTATATTATATGGTATTTTCAATGATACACTGCATATTACGTTATATTATAAGGTATTTTCAATGATACACTACAAATTACGATGTATTATAAGGTATTTTCAATGATAAACTACTGTATATTATAAGGTATTTTCAATGATACACTGCATATTACGTTATATTATAAGGTATTATCAATGATACACTGCATATTACGTAATATTATAAGGTATTTTCAATGATACACTGCATATTACGTTATATTATAAGGTATTTTCAATGATACACTGCATATTACGTTATATCATGAGGTATTTTCAATGATACACTGCATATTACGTTATATTATAAGGTATTTTCAATGATACACAGCATATTACGTGATATTATAAGGTATTTTCAATGATACACTACAAATTATGATATATTATAAGGTATTTTCAATGATACACTGCATATTAAGTTATATTATAAGGTATTTTCAATGATAAACTACTACATATTATAAGGTATTTTCAATGATACACTGCATATTACGTTATATTATAAGGTATTTTCAAAGATACACTACAAATAACGATATATTATAAGGTATTTTCAATGATACACTGCATATTACGTTATATTATGAGGTATTTTCAATGATACACTGCATATTACGTTATATTGTAAGGTATTTTCAATGATACACTGCATATTACGTTATATTATAAGGTATTTTCAATGATACACTGCATATTACGTTATATTATAAGGTATTTTCAATGATGCACTGCATATTACGTTATACTATAAGGTATTTTCAATGATACACTGCATATTACGTTATATTATAAGGTATTTTCAAAGATACGCTACAAATAACGATATATTATAAGGTATTTTCAATGATACACTGCATATTACGTTATATGAGAAGGTATTTTCATTGCTACACTACAAATTACGATATATTATAAGGTATTTTCAATGATACACTGCATATTACGTTATATGGGAAGGTATTTTCAATGATACACTGCATATTACGTTATATTATAAGGTATTTTCAATGATACACTGCATATTACGTTATATTATAAGGTATTTTCTATGATACACTGCATATTACGTTATATTATAAGGTATTTTCAATGATACACTGCATATTACGGTATATCATAAGGTATTTTCAATGATACACTGCATATTAAGTTATATTATAAGGTATTTTCAATGATACACTGCATATTACGTTATATTATAAGGTATTTTCAATGATACACTGCATATTACGTTATATTATAAGGTATTTTCAATGATACACTGCATATTACGGTATATCATAAGGTATTTTCAATGATACACTGCATATTACGCTATATTATAAGGTATTTTCAAAGATACACTACAAATAACGATATATTATAAGGTATTTTCAATGATACACTGCATATTACGTTATATGAGATGGTATTTTCATTGATACACTACAAATTACGATATATTATAAGGTATTTTCAATGATACACTGTATATTACGTTATATGGGAAGGTATTTTCAATGATACACTGCATATTACGTTATATTATAAGGTATTTTCAATGATACACTGCATATTACGTTATATGGGAAGGTATTTTCAATGATACACTGCATATTACGTTATATTATAAGGTATTTTCAATGATACACTGCATATTACGTTATATTATAAGGTATTTTCTATGATACACTGCATATTACGTTATATTATAAGGTATTTTCAATGATACACTGCATATTACGGTATATCATAAGGTATTTTCAATGATACACTGCATATTAAGTTATATTATAAGGTATTTTCAATGATAAACTACTATATATTATAAGGTATTTTCAATGATACACTGCATATTACGTTATATTATAAGGTATTTTCAAAGATACGCTACAAATAACGATATATTATAAGGTATTTTCAATGATACACTGCATATTACGTTATATGAGAAGGTATTTTCATTGCTACACTACAAATTACGATATATTATAAGGTATTTTCAATGATACACTGCATATTACGTTATATGGGAAGGTATTTTCAATGATACACTGCATATTACGTTATATTATAAGGTATTTTCAATGATACACTGCATATTACGTTATATTATAAGGTATTTTCTATGATACACTGCATATTACGTTATATTATAAGGTATTTTCAATGATACACTGCATATTACGGTATATCATAAGGTATTTTCAATGATACACTGCATATTAAGTTATATTATAAGGTATTTTCAATGATACACTGCATATTACGTTATATTATAAGGTATTTTCAATGATGCACTGCATATTACGTTATACTATAAGGTATTTTCAATGATACACTACAAATTACGATATATTATAAGGTATTTTCAATGATACACTGCATATTACGTTATATTATAAGGTATTTTCAATGATACACTGCATATTACGGTGTATCATAAGGTATTTTCAATGATACACTGCATATTACGTTATATTATAAGGTATTTTCAAAGATACACTACAAATAACGATATATTATAAGGTATTTTCAATGATACACTGCATATTACGTTATATGAGATGGTATTTTCATTGATACACTACAAATTACGATATATTATAAGGTATTTTCAATGATACACTGTATATTACGTTATGGGAAGGTATTTTCAATGATACACTGCATATTACGTTATATTATAAGGTATTTTCAATGATACACTGCATATTACGTTATATTATAAGGTACTTTCAATGATACACTGCATATTACGTTATATTATAAGGTAATTTCAATGATACACTACAAATAACGATATATTATAAGGTATTTTCTATTATACACTGCATATTACGTTATATGAGAAGGTATTTTCATTGATACACTACAAATTACGATATATTATAAGGTATTTTCAATGATACACTGCATATTACGTTATATTATAAGGTATTTTCAAAGATACACTACAAATAACGATATATTATAAGGTATTTTCTATGATACACTGCATATTACGTTATATTATAAGGTATTTTCAATGATACACTGCATATTACGGTATATCATAAGGTATTTTCAATGATACACTGCATATTAAGTTATATTATAAGGTATTTTCAATGATACACTGCATATTACGTTATATTATAAGGTATTTTCAATGATGCACTGCATATTACGTTATACTATAAGGTATTTTCAATGATACACTACAAATTACGATATATTATAAGGTATTTTCAATGATACACTGCATATTACGTTATATTATAAGGTATTTTCAATGATACACTGCATATTACGTTATATCATAAGGTATTTTCAATTATACACTGCATATTACGTTATATTATAAGGTATTTTCAAAGATACACTACAAATAACGATATATTATAAGGTATTTTCAATGATACACTGCATATTACGTTATATGAGATGGTATTTTCATTGATACACTACAAATTACGATATATTATAAGGTATTTTCAATGATACACTGTATATTACGTTATATGGGAAGGTATTTTCAATGATACACTGCATATTACGTTATATTATAAGGTATTTTCAATGATACACTGCATATTACGTTATATTATAAGGTATTTTCAATGATACACTGCATATTACGTTATATTATAAGGTAATTTCAATGATACACTACAAATAACGATATATTATAAGGTATTTTCTATTATACACTGCATATTACGTTATATGAGAAGGTATTTTCATTGATACACTACAAATTACGATATATTATAAGGTATTTTCAATGATACACTGCATATTACGTTATATTATAAGGTATTTTCAAAGATACACTACAAATAACGATATATTATAAGGTATTTTCAATGATACACTGCATATTACGTTATATGAGAAGGTATTTTCATTGATACACTACAAATTACGATATATTATAAGGTATTTTCAATGATACACTGCATATTACGTTATATGGGAAGGTATTTTCAATGATACACTGCATATTACGTTATATTATAAGGTATTTTCAATGATACACTGCATATTACGTTATATTATAAGGTATTTTCAATGATACACTGCATATTACGTTATATTATAAGGTATTTTCAATGATAAACTACTATATATTATAAGGTATTTTCAATGATACACTGCATATTACGTTATATTATGAGGTATTTTCAATGATACACTGCATATTACGTTATATTATAAGGTATTTTCAATGATACACTGCATATTACGTTATATTATAAGGTGTTTTCAATGATACACTGCATATTACGTTATATTGTAAGGTATTTTCAATGATACACTGCATATTACGTTATATTATGAGGTATTTTCAATGATACACTGCATACTACGTTATATTATAAGGTATTTTCAATGATACACTGCATATTACGTTATATTATAAGGTGTTTTCAATGATACACTGCATATTACGTTATATTGTAAGGTATTTTCAATGATACACTGCATATTACGTTATATTATGAGGTATTTTCAATGATACACTGCATATTACGTTATATTATTAGGTATTTTCAATGATACACTGCATATTACGTTATATTATGAGGTATTTTCAATGAAACACTGCATATAACGTTATATTATAAGGTACTTTCAATGATACACTGCATATTACGTTATATTATAAGGTATTTTCAATGATAAACTACGATATACTATAAGATATTTTCAATGATACACTGCATATTACGTTATATTATAAGGTATTTTCATTGAAACACTGCATATTACGTTATATTATAAGGTATTGTCAATGATGCACTGCATATTACGTTATATTATAAGGTATTTTCATTGATACACTACAAATTACGATATATTATAAGGTATTTTCAATGATACACTGCATATTACGTTATATGGGAAGGTATTTTCAATGATACACTGCATATTACGATATATTATAAGGTATTTTCAATGATACACTGCATATTACGTTATATTATAAGGTATTTTCAATGATACACTGCATATTACGTTATATTATAAGGTATTTTCAATGATACACTGCATATTACGTTATATTATAAGGTATTTTCAATGATGCACTGCATATTACGTTATACTATAAGGTATTTTCAATGATACACTGCATATTACGTTATATTATAAGGTATTTTCAAAGATACACTACAAATAACGATATATTATAAGGTATTTTCAATGATACACTGCATATTACGTTATATGAGAAGGTATTTTCATTGCTACACTACAAATTACGATATATTATAAGGTATTTTCAATGATACACTGCATATTACGTTATATGGGAAGGTATTTTCAATGATACACTGCATATTACGTTATATTATAAGGTATTTTCAATGATACACTGCATATTACGTTATATTATAAGGTATTTTCTATGATACACTGCATATTACGTTATATTATAAGGTATTTTCAATGATACACTGCATATTACGGTATATCATAAGGTATTTTCAATGATACACTGCATATTAAGTTATATTATAAGGTATTTTCAATGATACACTGCATATTACGTTATATTATAAGGTATTTTCAATGATACACTGCATATTACGTTATATTATAAGGTATTTTCAATGATACACTGCATATTACGGTATATCATAAGGTATTTTCAATGATACACTGCATATTACGTTATATTATAAGGTATTTTCAAAGATACACTACAAATTACGTTATATTATAAGGTATTTTCAATGATACACTGCATATTACGTTATATGAGATGGTATTTTCATTGATACACTACAAATTACGATATATTATAAGGTATTTTCAATGATACACTGCATATTACGTTATATGGGAAGGTATTTTCAATGATACACTGCATATTACGTTATATTATAAGGTATTTTCAATGATACACTGCATATTACGTTATATGGGAAGGTATTTTCAATGATACACTGCATATTACGTTATATTATAAGGTATTTTCAATGATACACTGCATATTACGTTATATTATAAGGTATTTTCTATGATACACTGCATATTACGTTATATTATAAGGTATTTTCAATGATACACTGCATATTACGGTATATCATAAGGTATTTTCAATGATACACTGCATATTAAGTTATATTATAAGGTATTTTCAATGATAAACTACTATATATTATAAGGTATTTTCAATGATACACTGCATATTACGTTATATTATAAGGTATTTTCTATGATACACTGCATATTACGTTATATTATAAGGTATTTTCAATGATACACTGCATATTACGGTATATCATAAGGTATTTTCAATGATACACTGCATATTAAGTTATATTATAAGGTATTTTCAATGATAAACTACTATATATTATAAGGTATTTTCAATGATACACTGCATATTACGTTATATTATAAGGTATTTTCAAAGATACGCTACAAATAACGATATATTATAAGGTATTTTCAATGATACACTGCATATTACGTTATATGAGAAGGTATTTTCATTGCTACACTACAAATTACGATATATTATAAGGTATTTTCAATGATACACTGCATATTACGTTATATGGGAAGGTATTTTCAATGATACACTGCATATTACGTTATATTATAAGGTATTTTCAATGATACACTGCATATTACGTTATATTATAAGGTATTTTCTATGATACACTGCATATTACGTTATATTATAAGGTATTTTCAATGATACACTGCATATTACGGTATATCATAAGGTATTTTCAATGATACACTGCATATTAAGTTATATTATAAGGTATTTTCAATGATACACTGCATATTACGTTATATTATAAGGTATTTTCAATGATAAACTACTATATATTATAAGGTATTTTCAATGATACACTGCATATTACGTTATATTATAAGGTATTTTCAATGATAAACTACTATATATTATAAGGTATTTTCAATGTTACACTGCATATTACGTATTTTATGAGGTATTTTCAATGATACACTGCATATTACGTTATATTATAAGGTATTTTCAATGATAAACTACTATATATTATAAGGTATTTTCAATGATACACTTCATATTACGTTATATTATGAGGTATTTTCAATGATACACTGCATATTACGTTATATTATAAGGTATTTTCAATGATACACTGCATATTACGTTATATTATAAGGTATTTTCAATGATAAACTACTATATATTATAAGGTATTTTCAATGATACACTGCATATTACGTTATATTATGAGGTATTTTCAATGATACACTGCATATTACGTTATATTATAAGGTATTTTCAATGATACACTGCATATTACGTTATATTATAAGGTGTTTTCAATGATACACTGCATATTACGTAATATTGTAAGGTATTTTCAATGATACACTGCATATTACGTTATATTATGAGGTATTTTCAATGATACACTGCATATTACGTTATATTATAAGGTATTTTCAATGATACACTGCATATTACGTTATATTATAAGGTGTTTTCAATGATACACTGCATATTACGTTATATTGTAAGGTATTTTCAATGATACACTGCATATTACGTTATATTATGAGGTATTTTCAATGATACACTGCATATTACGTTATATTATTAGGTATTTTCAATGATACACTGCATATTACGTTATATTATGAGGTATTTTCAATGATACACTGCATATTACGTTATATTATAATGTATTTTCAATGATACACTGCATATTACGTTATATTATAAGGTATTTTCAATGATAAACTACTATATATTATAAAGTATTTTCAATGATACACTGCATATTACGTTATATTATAAGGTATTTTCAATGATAAACTACTATATATTATAAGGTATTTTCAATGATACACTGCATATTACGTTATATTATGAGGTATTTTCAATGATACACTGCATATTACGTTATATTATATGGTATTTTCAATGATACACTGCATATTACGTTATATTATAAGGTACTTTCAATGATACACTACAAATTACGATGTATTATAAGGTATTTTCAATGATAAACTACTGTATATTATAAGGTATTTTCAATGATACACTGCATATTACGTTATATTATAAGGTATTATCAATGATACACTGCATATTACGTAATATTATAAGGTATTTTCAATGATACACTGCATATTACGTTATATTGTAAGGTATTTTCAATGATACACTGCATATTACGTTATATTATGAGGTATTTTCAATGATACACTGCATATTACGTTATATTATTAGGTATTTTCAATGATACACTGCATATTACGTTATATTATGAGGTATTTTCAATGATACACTGCATATTACGTTATAGTATAATGTATTTTCAATGATACACTGCATATTACGTTATATTATAAGGTATTTTCAATGATAAACTACTATATATTATAAAGTATTTTCAATGATACACTGCATATTACGTTATATTATAAGGTATTTTCAATGATAAACTACTATATATTATAAGGTATTTTCAATGATACACTGCATATTACGTTATATTATGAGGTATTTTCAATGATACACTGCATATTACGTTATATTATATGGTATTTTCAATGATACACTGCATATTACGTTATATTATAAGGTACTTTCAATGATACACTACAAATTACGATGTATTATAAGGTATTTTCAATGATAAACTACTGTATATTATAAGGTATTTTCAATGATACACTGCATATTACGTTATATTATAAGGTATTATCAATGATACACTGCATATTACGTAATATTATAAGGTATTTTCAATGATACACTGCATATTACGTTATATTATAAGGTATTTTCAATGATACACTGCATATTACGTTATATTATGAGGTATTTTCAATGATACACTGCATATTACGTTATATTATAAGGTATTTTCAATGATACACAGCATATTACGTGATATTATAAGGTATTTTCAATGATACACTACAAATTATGATATATTATAAGGTATTTTCAATGATAAACTACTATATATTATAAGATATTTTCAATGATACACTGCATATTACGTTATATTATAAGGTATTTTCAATGATACACTGCATATTACGGTATATCATAAGGTATTTTCAATGATACACTGCATATTAAGTTATATTATAAGGTATTTTCAATGATACACTGCATATTACGTTATATTATAAGGTATTTTCAATGATACACTGCATATTACGGTATATCATAAGGTATTTTCAATGATACACTGCATATTAAGTTATATTATAAGGTATTTTCAATGATAAACTACTACATATTATAAGGTATTTTCAATGATACACTGCATATTACGTTATATTATAAGGTATTTTCAAAGATACACTACAAATAACGATATATAATAAGGTATTTTCAATGATACACTGCATATTACGTTATATGAGAAGGTATTTTCATTGATACACTACAAATTACGATATATTATAAGGTATTTTCAATGATACACTGCATATTACGTTATATGGGAAGGTATTTTCAATGATACACTGCATATTACGATATATTATAAGGTATTTTCAATGATACACTGCATATTACGTTATATTATAAGGTATTTTCAATGATACACTGCATATTACGTTATATTATAAGGTATTTTCAATGATACACTGCATATTACGTTATATTATAAGGTATTTTCAATGATGCACTGCATATTACGTTATACTATAAGGTATTTTCAATGATACACTGCATATTACGTTATATTATAAGGTATTTTCAAAGATACGCTACAAATAACGATATATTATAAGGTATTTTCAATGATACACTGCATATTACGTTATATGAGAAGGTATTTTCATTGCTACACTACAAATTACGATATATTATAAGGTATTTTCAATGATACACTGCATATTACGTTATATGGGAAGGTATTTTCAATGATACACTGCATATTACGTTATATTATAAGGTATTTTCAATGATACACTGCATATTACGTTATATTATAAGGTATTTTCAATGATACACTGCATATTACGTTATATTATAAGGTATTTTCAATGATACACTGCATATTACGGTATATCATAAGGTATTTTCAATGATACACTGCATATTAAGTTATATTATAAGGTATTTTCAATGATACACTGCATATTACGTTATATTATAAGGTATTTTCAATGATGCACTGCATATTACGTTATACTATAAGGTATTTTCAATGATACACTACAAATTACGATATATTATAAGGTATTTTCAATGATACACTGCATATTACGTTATATTATAAGGTATTTTCAATGATACACTGCATATTACGGTATATCATAAGGTATTTTCAATGATACACTGCATATTACGTTATATTATAAGGTATTTTCAAAGATACACTACAAATAACGATATATTATAAGGTATTTTCAATGATACACTGCATATTACGTTATATGAGATGGTATTTTCATTGATACACTACAAATTACGATATATTATAAGGTATTTTCAATGATACACTGTATATTACGTTATATGGGAAGGTATTTTCAATGATACACTGCATATTACGTTATATTATAAGGTATTTTCAATGATACACTGCATATTACGTTATATTATAAGGTATTTTCTATGATACACTGCATATTACGTTATATTATAAGGTATTTTCAATGATACACTGCATATTACGGTATATCATAAGGTATTTTCAATGATACACTGCATATTAAGTTATATTATAAGGTATTTTCAATGATAAACTACTATATATTATAAGGTATTTTCAATGATACACTGCATATTACGTTATATTATAAGGTAATTTCAATGATACACTACAAATAACGATATATTATAAGGTATTTTCAATTATACACTGCATATTACGTTATATGAGAAGGTATTTTCATTGATACACTACAAATTACGATATATTATAAGGTATTTTCAATGATACACTGCATATTACGTTATATTATAAGGTATTTTCAAAGATACACTACAAATAACGATATATTATAAGGTATTTTCAATGATACACTGCATATTACGTTATATGAGAAGGTATTTTCATTGATACACTACAAATTACGATATATTATAAGGTAATTTCAATGATACACTGCATATTACGTTATATGGGAAGGTATTTTCAATGATACACTGCATATTACGTTATATTATAAGGTATTTTCAATGATACACTGCATATTACGTTATATTATAAGGTATTTTCTATGATACACTGCATATTACGTTATATTATAAGGTATTTTCAATGATACACTGCATATTACGGTATATCATAAGGTATTTTCAATGATACACTGCATATTAAGTTATATTATAAGGTATTTTCAATGATAAACTACTATATATTATAAGGTATTTTCAATGATACACTGCATATTACGTTATATTATAAGGTATTTTCAAAGATACACTACAAATAACGTTATATTATAAATTATTTTCAATGATACACAGCATATTACGTTATATTATAAGGTATTTTCAATGAATCACTGCATATTACGTTATATTATAAGGAATTTTAAATGATACAGTACATATTACATTATATTATAAGGTATTTTCAATGATACACTGCATATTACGTTATATTATAAGGTATTTTCAGTGATAGACTGGATATTACGTTATATTATAAGGTATTTTCAATGATACACTGCATATTACGTTATATTATACGGTATTTCCAATGATAGACTGCATATTACATTGTATTATAAGGTATTTTCAATGATACACTGCATATTACGTTATATTATAAGGTATTTTCAATGATACACTGCATATTACGTTATATTATAAGCTATTTTCAATGATACACTGTATTTTACTTTATATTATAATATATTTTCAATGATACACTACAAATTACGTTATATTATAAGGTATTTTCAAAGATACGCTACAAATAACGATATATTATAAGGTATTTTCAATGATACACTGCATATTACGTTATATGAGAAGGTATTTTCATTGCTACACTACAAATTACGATATATTATAAGGTATTTTCAATGATACACTGCATATTACGTTATATGGGAAGGTATTTTCAATGATACACTGCATATTACGTTATATTATAAGGTATTTTCAATGATACACTGCATATTACGTTATATTATAAGGTATTTTCTATGATACACTGCATATTACGTTATATTATAAGGTATTTTCAATGATACACTGCATATTACGGTATATCATAAGGTATTTTCAATGATACACTGCATATTAAGTTATATTATAAGGTATTTTCAATGATACACTGCATATTACGTTATATTATAAGGTATTTTCAATGATGCACTGCATATTACGTTATACTATAAGGTATTTTCAATGATACACTACAAATTACGATATATTATAAGGTATTTTCAATGATACACTGCATATTACGTTATATTATAAGGTATTTTCAATGATACTCTGCATATTACGTTATATTATAAGGTATTTTCAATGATACACTGCATATTACGTTATATTATAAGGTAATTTCAATGATACACTACAAATAACGATATATTATAAGGTATTTTCAATTATACACTGCATATTACGTTATATGAGAAGGTATTTTCATTGATACACTACAAATTACGATATATTATAAGGTATTTTCAATGATACACTGCATATTACGTTATATTATAAGGTATTTTCAAAGATACACTACAAATAACGATATATTATAAGGTATTTTCAATGATACACTGCATATTACGTTATATGAGAAGGTATTTTCATTGATACACTACAAATTACGATATATTATAAGGTATTTTCAATGATACACTGCATATTACGTTATATGGGAAGGTATTTTCAATGATACACTGCATATTACGTTATATTATAAGGTATTTTCAATGATACACTGCATATTACGTTATATTATAAGGAATTTTAAATGATACAGTACATATTACATTATATTATAAGGTATTTTCAATGATACACTGCATATTACGTTATATTATAAGGTATTTTCAGTGATAGACTGGATATTACGTTATATTATAAGGTATTTTCAATGATACACTGCATATTACGTTATATTATACGGTATTTCCAATGATAGACTGCATATTACATTGTATTATAAGGTATTTTCAATGATACACTGCATATTACGTTATATTATAAGGTATTTTCAATGATACACTGCATATTACGTTATATTATAAGCTATTTTCAATGATACACTGTATTTTACTTTATATTATAATATATTTTCAATGATACACTACAAATTACGTTATATTATAAGGTATTTTCAATGATACACTACAAATTACGATATATTATAAAGTATTTTCAATGATACATTGCATATTACGTTATATTATAAGGTATTTTCAATGATACACTACAATTACGATATATTCTAAAGTATTTTCAATAATACACTGTATATTACGTTATATTATAAGGTATTTTCAATGATACACTGCGTATTACGTTATATTATAAGTTATTTTCATTGATAGACTGCATATTACCTTATATAATAAGGTATTTTCAATGATAGACTGCAAATATCACGTTATATTATTAGGTATTTTCAATGATACACTGCATATTACGTTATATTATAAGCTATTTTCAATGATACACTGAATATTACGTTATATTATAAGGTATTTTCAATGATACACTGCATACTACGTTACATTATCAGGTATTTTCAATGATACACTGCATATTACATTACATTATAAGGTATTTTCAATGACGGACTGCAAATATTACGTTTCATTATAATGTATTTTCAATGAATCACTGCATATTACGTTATATTATAAAGTATTTTCAATGATACACTACAAATTACGCTATATTCTAAAGTATTTTCAATGATACACTGCATATTACGTTATATTATAAGGTATTATCAATGATACACTGCATATTATGATATATTATTAGGTAATTTCAATAACACACAGCATATTATGTTATATTATAAGGTATTTTCAATGATACACTGCATATTACGTAATATTATAAGGTATTTTCAATGATACACTGCATACTACGTTACATTATCAGGTATTTTCAATGATACACTGCATATTACATTATTTTATAATGTATTTTCAATGGGAGACTGCATATTACGTTATATTATAAGCTATTTTCAATGATACACTGCATATTACTTTATATTATAAGGTATTTTCAATAATACACTACAAATTACGTTATATTATAAGGTATTTTCAATGATACACTACAAATTACGCTATATTCTAAAGTATTTTCAATGATACACTGTATATTACGTTATATTATAAGGTATTTTCAATGATACACTGCGTATTACGTTATATTATAAGTTATTTTCATTGATAGACTGCATATTACCTTATATAATAAGGTATTTTCAATGATAGACTGCAAATATCACGTTATATTATAAGGTATTTTCAATGATACACTGCATATTATGTTATATTATAAGGTATTTTCAATGATACACTGCATATTACGTTATATTATAAGGTATTTTCAATGATACACAGCATATTACGTTATATTATAAGGTATTTTCAATGAATCACTGCATATTACGTTATATTATAAGCTATATTCAATGATACACTGCATATTACTTTATATTATAATATATTTTCAATGATACACTACAAATTACGTTATATTATAAGGTATTTTCAATGATACACTACAAATTACGCTATATTCTAAAGTATTTTCAATGATACACTGTATATTACGTTATATTATAAGGTATTTTCAATGATACACTGCGTATTACGTTATATTATAAGTTATTTTCATTGATAGACTGCATATTACCTTATATAATAAGGTATTTTCAATGATAGACTGCAAATATCACGTTATATTATAAGGTATTTTCAATGATACACTACAAATTACGATATATTCTAAAGTATTTTCAATGATACACTGTATATTACGTTATATTATAAGGTATTTTCAATGATAGACTGCAAATATCACGTTATATTATAAGGTATTTTCAATGATACACTGCATATTACGTTATATTATAAGCTATTTTCAATGATACACTGCATATTACCTTATATAATAAGGTATTTTCAATGATAGACTGCAAATATCACGTTATATTATAAGGTATTTTCAATGATACACTGCATATTACATTATTTTATAATGTATTTTCAATGATACACTACAAATTACGTTATATTATAAGGTATTTTCAATGATACACTACAAATTACGATATATTATAAAGTATTTTCAATGATACATTGCATATTACGTTATATTATAAGTTATTTTCAATGATACACTGCATATTACATTATTTTATAATGTATTTTCAATGGGAGACTGCATATTACGTTATATTATAAGGTATTTTCAATGATACACTGCGTATTACGTTATATTATAAGTTATTTTCATTGATAGACTGCATATTACCTTATATAATAAGGTATTTTCAATGATAGACTGTAAATATCACGTTATATTATAAGGTATTTTCAATGATACACTGCATATTACGTTATATTATAAGTTATTTTCAATGATACACTGCATATTACATTATTTTATAATGTATTTTCAATGGGAGACTGCATATTACGTTATATTATAAGCTATTTTCAATGATACACTACAAATTACGTTATATTATAAGTTATTTTCAATGATACACTGCATATTACATTATTTTATAATGTATTTTCAATGGGAGACTGCATATTACGTTATATTATAAGGTATTTTCAATGATACACTGCATATTACGTAATATTATAAGGTATTTTCAATGATACACTGCATACCACGTTACATTATCAGGTATTTTCAATGATACACTGCATATTACATTATTTTATAATGTATTTTCAATGGGAGACTGCATATTACGTTATATTATAAGCTATTTTCAATGATACACTGCATATTACTTTATATTATAAGGTATTTTCAATGATACACAGCATATTACGTTATATTATAAGGTATTTTCAATGAATCACTGCATATTACGTTATATTATAAGGAATTTTAAATGATACAGTACATATTACATTATATTATAAGGTATTTTCAATGATACACTGCATATTACGTTATATTATAAGGTATTTTCAGTGATAGACTGGATATTACGTTATATTATAAGGTATTTTCAATGATACACTGCATATTACGTTATATTATACGGTATTTCCAATGATAGACTGCATATTACATTGTATTATAAGGTATTTTCAATGATACACTGCATATTACGTTATATTATAAGGTATTTTCAATGATACACTGCATATTACGTTATATTATAAGCTATTTTCAATGATACACTGTATTTTACTTTATATTATAATATATTTTCAATGATACACTACAAATTACGTTATATTATAAGGTATTTTCAATGGTACACTACAAATTACGATATATTATAAAGTATTTTCAATGATACACTGAATATTACGTTATATTATAAGGTATTTTCAATGATACACTGCATATTACGTAATATTATAAGGTATTTTCAATGATACACTGCATACTACGTTACATTATCAGGTATTTTCAATGATACACTGCATATTACATTACATTATAAGGTATTTTCAATGACGGACTGCAAATATTACGTTTCATTATAATGTATTTTCAATGAATCACTGCATATTACGTTATCTTATAAAGTATTTTCAATGATACACTACAAATTACGCTATATTCTAAAGTATTTTCAATGATACACTGTATATTACGTTATATTATAAGGTATTTTCAATGATACACTGCGTATTACGTTATATTATAAGTTATTTTCATTGATAGACTGCATATTACCTTATATAATAAGGTATTTTCAATGATAGACTGCAAATATCACGTTATATTATAAGGTATTTTCAATGATACACTGCATATTACGTTATATTATAAGCTATTTTCAATGATACACTGAATATTACGTTATATTATAAGGTATTTTCAATGATACACTGCATACTACGTTACATTATCAGGTATTTTCAATGATACACTGCATATTACATTATTTTATAATGTATTTTCAATGGGAGACTGCATATTACGTTATATTATAAGCTATTTTCAATGATACACTGCATATTACTTTATATTATAAGGTATTTTCAATAATACACTACAAATTACGTTATATTATAAGGTATTTTCAATGATACACTACAAATTACGCTATATTCTAAAGTATTTTCAATGATACACTGTATATTACGTTATATTATAAGGTATTTTCAATGATACACTGCGTATTACGTTATATTATAAGTTATTTTCATTGATAGACTGCATATTACCTTATATAATAAGGTATTTTCAATGATAGACTGCAAATATCACGTTATATTATAAGGTATTTTCAATGATACACTGCATATTATGTTATATTATAAGGTATTTTCAATGATACACTGCATATTACGTTATATTATAAGGTATTTTCAATGATACACTACAAATTACGTTATATTATAAGGTATTTTCAATGATACACTACAAATTACGCTATATTCTAAAGTATTTTCAATGATACACTGTATATTACGTTATATTATAAGGTATTTTCAATGATACACTGCGTATTACGTTATATTATAAGTTATTTTCATTGATAGACTGCATATTACCTTATATAATAAGGTATTTTCAATGATAGACTGCAAATATCACGTTATATTATAAGGTATTTTCAATGATACACTACAAATTACGATATATTCTAAAGTATTTTCAATGATACACTGTATATTACGTTATATTATAAGGTATTTTCAATGATAGACTGCAAATATCACGTTATATTATAAGGTATTTTCAATGATACACTGCATATTATGTTATATTATAAGCTATTTTCAATGATACACTGCATATTACCTTATATAATAAGGTATTTTCAATGATAGACTGCAAATATCACGTTATATTATAAGGTATTTTCAATGATACACTGCATATTACATTATTTTATAATGTATTTTCAATGATACACTGCATATAACGTTATATTATAAGGTATTTTCAATGATACACTACAAATTACGATATATTATAAAGTATTTTCAATGATACATTGCATATTACGTTATATTATAAGGTATTTTCAATGATACACTGCATATTACATTATTTTATAATGTATTTTCAATGGGAGACTGCATATTACGTTATATTATAAGGTATTTTCAATGATACACTGCGTATTACGTTATATTATAAGTTATTTTCATTGATAGACTGCAAATTACCTTATATAATAAGGTATTTTCAATGATAGACTGTAAATATCACGTTATATTATAAGGTATTTTCAATGATACACTGCATATTACGTTATATTATAAGTTATTTTCAATGATACACTGCATATTACATTATTTTATAATGTATTTTCAATGGGAGACTGCATATTACGTTATATTATAAGCTATTTTCAATGATACACTACAAATTACGATATATTATAAGGTATTTTCAATGATACACTGCATATTACATTATTTTATAATGTATTTTCAATGGGAGACTGCATATTACGTTATATTATAAGGTATTTTCAATGATACACTGCATATTACGTAATATTATAAGGTATTTTCAATGATACACTGCATACTACGTTACATTATCAGGTATTTTCAATGATACACTGCATATTACATTATTTTATAATGTATTTTCAATGGGAGACTGCATATTACGTTATATTATAAGCTATTTTCAATGATACACTGCATATTACTTTATATTATAAGGTATTTTCAATGATACACAGCATATTACGTTATATTATAAGGTATTTTCAATGAATCACTGCATATTACGTTATATTATAAGGAATTTTAAATGATACAGTACATATTACATTATATTATAAGGTATTTTCAATGATACACTGCATATTACGTTATATTATAAGGTATTTTCAGTGATAGACTGGATATTACGTTATATTATAAGGTATTTTCAATGATACACTGCATATTACGTTATATTATACGGTATTTCCAATGATAGACTGCATATTACGTTATATTATACGGTATTTCCAATGATAGACTGCATATTACATTGTATTATAAGGTATTTTCAATGATACACTGCATATTACGTTATATTATAAGGTATTTTCAATGATACACTGCATATTACGTTATATTATAAGCTATTTTCAATGATACACTGTATTTTACTTTATATTATAATATATTTTCAATGATACACTACAAATTACGTTATATTATAAGGTATTTTCAATGGTACACTACAAATTACGATATATTATAAAGTATTTTCAATGATACACTACAAATTACGTTATATTATAAGGTATTTTCAATGATACACTGCATATTACGTAATATTATAAGGTATTTTCAATGATACACTGCATACTACGTTACATTATCAGGTATTTTCAATGATACACTGCATATTACATTACATTATAAGGTATTTTCAATGACGGACTGCAAATATTACGTTTCATTATAATGTATTTTCAATGAATCACTGCATATTACGTTATATTATAAAGTATTTTCAATGATACACTACAAATTACGCTATATTCTAAAGTATTTTCAATGATACACTGTATATTACGTTATATTATAAGGTATTTTCAATGATACACTGCATATTACATTACATTATAAGGTATTTTCAATAACACACTGCATATTATGTTATATTATAAGGTATTATCAATGATACACTGCATATTACGATATATTATTAGGTAATTTCAATAACACACAGCATATTATGTTATATTATAAAGTATTTTCAATGATACACTGCATATTACGTTATATTATAAGGTATTATCAATGATACACTGCATATTATGATATATTATTAGGTAATTTCAATAACACACAGCATATTATGTTATATTATAAGGTATTTTCAATGATACACTGCATATTACGTAATATTATAAGGTATTTTCAATGATACACTGCATACTACGTTACATTATCAGGTATTTTCAATGATACACTGCATATTACATTATTTTATAATGTATTTTCAATGGGAGACTGCATATTACGTTATATTATAAGCTATTTTCAATGATACACTGCATATTACTTTATATTATAAGGTATTTTCAATAATACACTACAAATTACGTTATATTATAAGGTATTTTCAATGATACACTACAAATTACGCTATATTCTAAAGTATTTTCAATGATACACTGTATATTACGTTATATTATAAGGTATTTTCAATGATACACTGCGTATTACGTTATATTATAAGTTATTTTCATTGATAGACTGCATATTACCTTATATAATAAGGTATTTTCAATGATAGACTGCAAATATCACGTTATATTATAAGGTATTTTCAATGATACACTGCATATTATGTTATATTATAAGGTATTTTCAATGATACACTGCATATTACGTTATATTATAAGGTATTTTCAATGATACACAGCATATTACGTTATATTATAAGGTATTTTCAATGAATCACTGCATATTACGTTATATTATAAGCTATATTCAATGATACACTGCATATTACTTTATATTATAATATATTTTCAATGATACACTACAAATTACGTTATATTATAAGGTATTTTCAATGATACACTACAAATTACGTTGTATTATAAGGTATTTTCAATGATACACTACAAATTACGATATATTCTAAAGTATTTTCAATGATACACTGTATATTACGTTATATTATAAGGTATTTTCAATGATAGACTGCAAATATCACGTTATATTATAAGGTATTTTCAATGATACACTGCATATTACGTTATATTATAAGCTATTTTCAATGATACACTGCATATTACCTAATATAATAAGGTATTTTCAATGATAGACTGCAAATATCACGTTATATTATAAGGTATTTTCAATGATACACTGCATATTACATTATTTTATAATGTATTTTCAATGATACACTACAAATTACGTTATATTATAAGGTATTTTCAATGATACACTACAAATTACGATATATTATAAAGTATTTTCAATGATACATTGCATATTACGTTATATTATAAGTTATTTTCAATGATACACTGCATATTACATTATTTTATAATGTATTTTCAATGGGAGACTGCATATTACGTTATATTATAAGGTATTTTCAATGATACACTGCGTATTACGTTATATTATAAGTTATTTTCATTGATAGACTGCATATTACCTTATATAATAAGGTATTTTCAATGATAGACTGCAAATATCACGTTATATTATAAGGTATTTTCAATGATACACTGCATATTACGTTATATTATAAGTTATTTTCAATGATACACTGCATATTACATTATTTTATAATGTATTTTCAATGGGAGACTGCATATTACGTTATATTATAAGCTATTTTCAATGATACACTACAAATTACGTTATATTATAAGTTATTTTCAATGATACACTGCATATTACATTATTTTATAATGTATTTTCAATGGGAGACTGCATATTACGTTATATTATAAGGTATTTTCAATGATACACTGCATATTACGTAATATTATAAGGTATTTTCAATGATACACTGCATACTACGTTACATTATCAGGTATTTTCAATGATACACTGCATATTACATTATTTTATAATGTATTTTCAATGGGAGACTGCATATTACGTTATATTATAAGCTATTTTCAATGATACACTGCATATTACTTTATATTATAAGGTATTTTCAATGATACACAGCATATTACGTTATATTATAAGGTATTTTCAATGAATCACTGCATATTACGTTATATTATAAGGAATTTTAAATGATACAGTACATATTACATTATATTATAAGGTATTTTCAATGATACACTGCATATTACGTTATATTATAAGGTATTTTCAGTGATAGAGTGGATATTACGTTATATTATAAGGTATTTTCAATGATACACTGCATATTACGTTATATTATACGGTATTTCCAATGATAGACTGCATATTACATTGTATTATAAGGTATTTTCAATGATACACTGCATATTACGTTACATTATAAGGTATTTTCAATGATACACTGCATATTACGTTATATTATAAGCTATTTTCAATGATACACTGTATTTTACTTTATATTATAATATATTTTCAATGATACACTACAAATTACGTTATATTATAAGGTATTTTCAATGGTACACTACAAATTACGATATATTATAAAGTATTTTCAATGATACACTGAATATTACGTTATATTATAAGGTATTTTCAATGATACACTGCATATTACGTAATATTATAAGGTATTTTCAATGATACACTGCATACTACGTTACATTATCAGGTATTTTCAATGATACACTGCATATTACATTACATTATAAGGTATTTTCAATGACGGACTGCAAATATTACGTTTCATTATAATGTATTTTCAATGAATCACTGCATATTACGTTATATTATAAAGTATTTTCAATGATACACTACAAATTACGCTATATTCTAAAGTATTTTCAATGATACACTGTATATTACGTTATATTATAAGGTATTTTCAATGATACACTGCGTATTACGTTATATTATAAGTTATTTTCATTGATAGACTGCATATTACCTTATATAATAAGGTATTTTCAATGATAGACTGCAAATATCACGTTATATTATAAGGTATTTTCAATGATACACTGCATATTACGTTATATTATAAGCTATTTTCAATGATACACTGAATATTACGTTATATTATAAGGTATTTTCAATGATACACTACGATATATTATAAGTTATTTTCATTGATACACTGCATATTACGTTACATTATAAGGTATTTTCAATGATACACTGCATATTACGTTATATTATAAGGTATTTTCAATGATACACAGCATATTACGTTATATTATAAGGTATTTTCAATGAATCACTGCATATTACGTTATATTATAAGGTATTTTCAATGATACACAGCATATTACGTTATATTATAAGGTATTTTCAATGATACACTGCATATTACGTTATATTATAAGGTATTTTGAATGATACACTGCATATTACGTTATATTATAAGGTATTTTCAATGATACACTGCATATTACGTTATATTATAAGGAATTTTAAATGATACAGTACATATTACATTATATTATAAGGTATTTTCAATGATACACTGCATATTACGTTATATTATAAGGTATTTTCAGTGATAGACTGGATATTACGTTATATTATAAGGTATTTTCAATGATACACTGCATATTACGTTATATTATACGGTATTTCCAATGATAGACTGCATATTACATTGTATTATAAGGTATTTTCAATGATACACTGCATATTACGTTATATTATAAGGTATTTTCAATGATACACTGCATACTACGTTACATTATCAGGTATTTTCAATAATACACTGCATATTACATTATTTTATAATGTATTTTCAATGGGAGACTGCATATTACGTTATATTATAAGCTATTTTCAATGATACACTGCATATTACTTTATATTATAAGGTATTTTCAATGATACACAGCATATTACGTTATATTATAAGGTATTTTCAATGAATCACTGCATATTACGTTATATTATAAGGAATTTTAAATGATACAGTACATATTACATTATATTATAAGGTATTTTCAATGATACACTGCATATTACGTTATATTATAAGGTATTTTCAGTGATAGACTGGATATTACGTTATATTATAAGGTATTTTCAATGATACACTGCATATTACGTTATATTATACGGTATTTCCAATGATAGACTGCATATTACATTGTATTATAAGGTATTTTCAATGATACACTGCATATTACGTTATATTATAAGGTATTTTCAATGATACACTGCATATTACGTTATATTATAAGCTATTTTCATTGATACACTGCATATTACGTTACATTATAAGGTATTTTCAATGATACACTGCATATTACGTTATATTATAAGGTATTTTCAATGATACACAGCATATTACGTTATATTATAAGGTATTTTCAATGAATCACTGCATATTACGTTATATTATAAGGTATTTTCAATGATACACAGCATATTACGTTATATTATAAGGTATTTTCAATGATACACTGCATATTACGTTATATTATAAGGTATTTTCAATGATACACTGCATATTACGTTATATTATAAGGTATTTTCAATGATACACTGCATATTACGTTATATTATAAGGAATTTTAAATGATACAGTACATATTACATTATATTATAAGGTATTTTCAATGATACACTGCATATTACGTTATATTATAAGGTATTTTCAGTGATAGACTGGATATTACGTTATATTATAAGGTATTTTCAATGATACACTGCATATTACGTTATATTATACGGTATTTCCAATGATAGACTGCATATTACATTGTATTATAAGGTATTTTCAATGATACACTGCATATTACGTTATATTATAAGGTATTTTCAATGATACACTGCATACTACGTTACATTATCAGGTATTTTCAATGATACACTGCATATTACATTATTTTATAATGTATTTTCAATGGGAGACTGCATATTACGTTATATTATAAGCTATTTTCAATGATACACTGCATATTACTTTATATTATAAGGTATTTTCAATGATACACAGCATATTACGTTATATTATAAGGTATTTTCAATGAATCACTGCATATTACGTTATATTATAAGGAATTTTAAATGATACAGTACATATTACATTATATTATAAGGTATTTTCAATGATACACTGCATATTACGTTATATTATAAGGTATTTTCAGTGATAGACTGGATATTACGTTATATTATAAGGTATTTTCAATGATACACTGCATATTACGTTATATTATACGGTATTTCCAATGATAGACTGCATATTACATTGTATTATAAGGTATTTTCAATGATACACTGCATATTACGTTATATTATAAGGTATTTTCAATGATACACTGCATATTACGTTATATTATAAGCTATTTTCAATGATACACTGTATTTTACTTTATATTATAATATATTTTCAATGATACACTACAAATTACGTTATATTATAAGGTATTTTCAATGGTACACTACAAATTACGATACATTATAAAGTATTTTCAATGATACACTGAATATTACGTTATATTATAAGGTATTTTCAATGATACACTGCATATTACGTAATATTATAAGGTATTTTCAATGATACACTGCATACTACGTTACATTATCAGGTATTTTCAATGATACACTGCATATTACATTACATTATAAGGTATTTTCAATGACGGACTGCAAATATTACGTTTCATTATAATGTATTTTCAATGAATCACTGCATATTACGTTATATTATTAGAAGGTATTTTCAATGATACACTACAAATTACGCTATATTCTAAAGTATTTTCAATGATACACTGTATATTACGTTATATTATAAGGTATTTTCAATGATACACTGCGTATTACGTTATATTATAAGTTATTTTCATTGATAGACTGCATATTACCTTATATAATAAGGTATTTTCAATGATAGACTGCAAATATCACGTTATATTATAAGGTATTTTCAATGATACACTGCATATTACGTTATATTATAAGCTATTTTCAATGATACACTGAATATTACGTTATATTATAAGGTATTTTCAATGATACACTACGATATATTATAAGTTATTTTCATTGATACACTGCATATTACGTTACATTATAAGGTATTTTCAATGATACACTGCATATTACGTTATATTATAAGGTATTTTCAATGATACACAGCATATTACGTTATATTATAAGGTATTTTCAATGAATCACTGCATATTACGTTATATTATAAGGTATTTTCAATGATACACAGCATATTACGTTATATTATAAGGTATTTTCAATGATACACTGCATATTACGTTATATTATAAGCTATTTTCAATGATACACTGTATTTTACTTTATATTATAATATATTTTCAATGATACACTGAATATTACGTTATATTATAAGGTATTTTCAATGATACACTACGATATATTATAAGTTATTTTCATTGATACACTGCATATTACGTTACATTATAAGGTATTTTCAATGAATCACTGCATATTACGTTATATTATAAGGAATTTTAAATGATACAGTACATATTACATTATATTATAAGGTATTTTCAATGATACACTGCATATTACGTTATATTATAAGGTATTTTCAGTGATAGACTGGATATTACGTTATATTATAAGGTATTTTCAATGATACACTGCATATTACGTTATATTATACGGTATTTCCAATGATAGACTGCATATTACATTGTATTATAAGGTATTTTCAATGATACACTGCATATTACGTTATATTATAAGGTATTTTCAATGATACACTGCATATTACGTTATATTATAAGCTATTTTCAATGATACACTGTATTTTACTTTATATTATAATATATTTTCAATGATACACTACAAATTACGTTATATTATAAGGTATTTTCAATGATACACTACAAATTACGATATATTATAAAGTATTTTCAATGATACACTGAATATTACGTTATATTATAAGGTATTTTCAATGATACACTGCATATTACGTAATATTATAAGGTATTTTCAATGATACACTGCATACTACGTTACATTATCAGGTATTTTCAATGATACACTGCATATTACATTACATTATAAGGTATTTTCAATGACGGACTGCAAATATTACGTTTCATTATAATGTATTTTCAATGAATCACTGCATATTACGTTATATTATAAAGTATTTTCAATGATACACTACAAATTACGCTATATTCTAAAGTATTTTCAATGATACACTGTATATTACGTTATATTATAAGGTATTTTCAATGATACACTGCGTATTACGTTATATTATAAGTTATTTTCATTGATAGACTGCATATTACCTTATATAATAAGGTATTTTCAATGATAGACTGCAAATATCACGTTATATTATAAGGTATTTTCAATGATACACTGCATATTACGTTATATTATAAGCTATTTTCAATGATACACTGAATATTACGTTATATTATAAGGTATTTTCAATGATACACTACGATATATTATAAGTTATTTTCATTGATACACTGCATATTACGTTACATTATAAGGTATTTTCAATGATACACTGCATATTACGTTATATTATAAGGTATTTTCAATGATACACAGCATATTACGTTATATTATAAGGTATTTTCAATGAATCACTGCATATTACGTTATATTATAAGCTATTTTCAATGATACACTGCATATTACTTTATATTATAAGGTATTTTCAATGATACACAGCATATTACGTTATATTATAAGGTATTTTCAATGAATCACTGAATATTACGTTATATTATAAGGAATTTTAAATGATACACTACGATATATTATAAGTTATTTTCATTGATACACTGCATATTACGTTACATTATAAGGTATTTTCAATGATACACTGCATATTACGTTATATTATAAGGTATTTTCAATGATACACAGCATATTACGTTATATTATAAGGTATTTTCAATGAATCACTGCATATTACGTTATATCATAAGGTATTTTCAATGATACACTGCATATTACGTTGTATTATAAGGTTTTTTCATTGATAGACTAGAATTACCATATATTCTAAGGTATTTTCAATGATACACTTCATATTACGTTTTATTATAAGGTATTGTCAATGATACACTGCATATTACGTTATATTATATGGTATTTTCAATGATACACTGCATATTACGTTATATTATAAAGTATTTTCAATAATAAACTATATATTACGATATATTATATGGTATTTTCAATGATACACTGCATATTACGTTATATTATAAGGTATTTTCATTGATACACTACAAATTACCATATATTATAAGGTATTTTCAATGATACACTGCATATTACATTATATCATAAGATATTTTCAATGATACACTGCATATTACGTTATATTATAAGGTATTTTCAATGATGCACTGCATATTACGTTATACTATATGGTATTTTCAATGATACACTACAAATTACGATATATTATAAGGTATTTTCAATGATACACTGCATATTACATTATATCATAAGGTATTTTCAATGATACACTGCATATTACGTTATATTATAAGGTATTTACAATGATACACTGCATATTACGTTATATCATAAGGTATTTTCAATGATACACTGCATATTACGTTGTATTATAAGGTATTTTCATTGATAGACTAGAATTACCATATATTCTAAGGTATTTTCAATGATACACAGCATATTACGTTTTATTATAAGGTATTTTCAATGATACACTGCATATTACGTTATATCATAAGGTATTTTCAATGATACACTGCATATTACGTTATATTATAAGGTATTTTCAATGATGCACTGCATATTACGTTTTATTATAAGGTATTTTCAATGATACACTGCATATTACGTTATATTATAAGGTATTTTCAACGATGCACTGCATATTACGTTTTATTATAAGGTATTTTCAATGATACACTGCATATTACGTTATATCATAAAGTATTTTCAATGATACACTGCATATTACGTTATATTATAACGTATTTTCAATGATAAACTTCATATTACGATATATTATATGGTATTTTCAATGATACACTGCATATTACGTTATATTATAAAGTATTTTCAATGATAAACTATATATTACGATATATTATATGGTATTTTCAATGATACACTGCATATTACGTTCTATTATAAGGTATTTTCATTGATACACTACAAATTACCATATATTATAAGGTATTTTCAATGATACACTGCATATTACATTATATCATAAGGTATTTTCAATGATACACTGCATATTACGTTATATTATATGATGTTTTCAATGATAAACTACTATATTTTATAAGGTATTTTCAATGATACACTGCATATTACGTTATATTATAAGGTATTTTTAATGATACACTACAAATTACGATATATTATAAGGTATTTTCAATGATACACTGCATATTACGTTATATTATAAGATGTTTTCAATGATAAACTACTATATTTTATAAGGTATTTTCAATGATACACTGCATATTACGTTATATTATAAGGTATTTTCATCGATACACTACAAATTACCATATATTATAAGGTATTTTCAATGATACACTGCATATTACATTATATCATAAGGTACTTTCGATGATACACTGCATATTACGTTATATTATAAGGTATTTTCAATGATACACTGCATATGACGTTATATTATAAGATGTTTTCAATGATACACTGCATATTACGTTATATTATGAGGTATTTTCAATGATACACTGCATATTACGGTGTACTATAAGGTTTTTTCATTGATAGACTAGAATTACCATATATTCTAAGGTATTTTCAATGATACACTTCATATTACGTTTTATTATAAGGTTATTTTCAATGATACACTGCATATTACGTTATATTATATGGTATTTTCAATGATACACTGCATATTACGTTATATTATAAGGTATTTTCGTTGATACATTACAAATTACCATATATTATAAGGTATTTTCAATGATACACTGCATAATACGTTATATCATAAGGTACTTTCAATGATACACTGCATATTACGTTATATTATAAGATGTTTTCAATGATAAACTACTATATATTATAAGGTATTTTCAATGATGCACTGCATATTACGTTATACTATATGGTATTTTCAATGATACACTACAAATTACGATATATTATAAGGTATTTTCAATGAAACACTGCATATTACGTTTATTATAAGGTATTTTCAATGATACACTGCATATTACGTTATATTATAAGGTATTTTCAATGATACACTGCATATTACGTTATATCATAAAGTATTTCAATGATACACTGCATATTACGTTATATTATAAGGTATTTTCAATGATACAGTGCATATTACGTTATATTATAAGGTATTTTCAATGATGCACTGCATATTACGTTATACTATATGGTATTTTCAATGATACACTACAAATTACGATATATTATAAGGTATTTTCAATGATACACTGCATATTACGTTGTATTATAAGGTATTTTCATTGATAGACTAGAATTACCATATATTCTAAGGTATTTTCAATGATACACTGCATATTACCTTTTATTATAAGGTATTTTCAATGATACACGGCATATTACGTTATATTATATGGTATTTTCAATGATACACTGCATATTACGTTGTATTATAAGGTATTTTCATTGATACACTACAAATTACCATATATTATAAGGTATTTTCAATGATACACTGCATATTACGTTGTATTATAAGGTTTTTTCATTGATAGACTAGAATTACCATATATTCTAAGGTATTTTCAATGATACACTTCATATTACGTTTTATTATAAGGTATTTTCAATGATAGACTAGAATTACCATATATTCTAAGGTATTTTCAATGATACACTGCATATTACGTTTTATTATAAGGTATTTTCAATGATACACTGCATATTACGTTATATCATAAGGTATTTTCAATGATACACTGCATATTACGTTATATTATAAGGTATTTTCAATGATACACTGCATATTACGTTATATTATAAGGTATTTTCAATGATACAGTGCATATTACGTTATATTATAATTTATTTTCAATGATGCACTGCATATTACGTTATACTATATGGTATTTTCAATGATACACTACAAATTACGATATATTATAAGGTATTTTCAATGATACACTGCATATTACGTTGTATTATAAGGTATTTTCATTGATAGACTAGAATTACCATATATTCCAAGGTATTTTCAATGATACACTGCATATTACGTTTTATTATAAGGTATTTTCAATGATACACGGCAAATTACGTTATATTATATGGTATTTTCAATGATACACTGCATATTACGTTATATTATAACGTATTTTCATTGATACACTACAAATTACCATATATTATAAGGTATTTTCAATGATACACTGCATATTACATTATATCATAAGGTATTTTCAATGATACACTGCATATTACGTTATATTATAAGGTATTTACAATGATACACTGCATATTACGTTATATCATAAGGTATTTTCAATGATACACTGCATATTACGTTGTATTATAAGGTATTTTCATTGATAGACTAGAATTACCATATATTCTAAGGTATTTTCAATGATACACAGCATATTACGTTTTATTATAAGGTATTTTCAATGATACACTGCATATTACGTTATATCATAAGGTATTTTCAATGATACACTGCATATTACGTATATTATAAGGTATTTTTCAATGATGCACTGCATATTACGTTTTATTATAAGGTATTTTCAATGATACACTGCATATTACGTTATATCATAAAGTATTTTCAATGATACACTGCATATTACGTTATATTATAACGTATTTTCAATGATAAAACTACATATTACGATATATTATATGGTATTTTCAATGATACACTGCATATTACGTTATATTATATGGTATTTTCAATGATACACTGCATATTACGTTATATTATAAGGTATTTTCATTTATACACTACAAATTACCATATATTATAAGGTATTTTCAATGATACACTGCATATTACACTATATATCATAAGGTATTTTCAATGATACACTGCATATTACGTTATATTATAAGGTATTTTCAATGATACACTGCATTATTACGTTATATTATAAGGTATTTTCAATGATGCACTGCATATTACGTTATACTATATGGTATTTTCAATGATACACTACAAATTACGATATATTATAAGGTATTTTCAATGATACACTGCATATTACGTTGTATTATAAGGTATTTTCATTGATAGACTAGAATTACCATATATTCTAAGGTATTTTCAATGATACACTGCATATTACGTTTTATTATAAGGTATTTTCAATGATACACTAAAAAATTACGATATATTATAAGGTATTTTCGATGATACACTGCATATTACGATATATTAGAAGGTATTTTGATTGATACAGTTCAAATTACCATATATTATAAGGTATTTTCAATGATTTACTGCATATTACGTTATATCATAATGTATCTTCAATGATACACTGCATATTACGTTATATTATAAGATGTTTTCAATGATAAACTACTATATTATTATAAGGTATTTTCAATGATGCACTGCATATTACGTTATACTATATGGTATTTTCAATGATACACTACAAATTACGATATATTATAAGGTATTTTCAATGATACACTGCATATTGCGTTGTATTATAAGGTATTTTCATTGATAGACTAGAATTACCATATATTCTAAGGTATTTTCAATGATACACAGCATATTACGTTTTATTATAAGGTATTTTCAATGATACACTGCATATTACGTTTTATTATAAGGTATTTTCAATGATACACTGCATATTACGTTATATCATAAGGTATTTTCAATGATACAACTGCATATTACGTTATATTATAAGGTATTTTCAATGATGCACTGCATATTACGTTTTATTATAAGGTATTTTCAATGATACACTGCATATTACGTTATATCATAAAGTATTTTCAATGATACACTGCATATTACGTTATATTATAACGTATTTTCAATGATAAACTACATATTACGATATATTATATGGTATTTTCAATGATACACTGCATATTACGTTATATTATATGGTATTTTCAATGATACACTGCATATTACGTTATATTATAAGGTATTTTCATTTATACACTACAAATTACCATATATTATAAGGTATTTTCAATGATACACTGCATATTACACTATATATCATAAGGTATTTTCAATGATACACTGCATATTACGTTATATTATAAGGTATTTTCAATGATACACTGCATATTACGTTATATTATAAGGTATTTTCAATGATGCACTGCATATTACGTTATACTATATGGTATTTTCAATGATACACTACAAATTACGATATATTATAAGGTATTTTCAATGATACACTGCATATTACGTTGTATTATAAGGTATTTTCATTGATAGACTAGAATTACCATATATTCTAAGGGTATTTTCAATGATACACTGCATATTACGTTTTATTATAAGGTATTTTCAATGATACACTAAAAAATTACGATATATTATAAGGTATTTTCGATGATACACTGCATATTACGATATATTAGAAGGTATTTTGATTGATACAGTTCAAATTACCATATATTATAAGGTATTTTCAATGATTTACTGCATATTACGTTATATCATAATGTATCTTCAATGATACACTGCATATTACGTTATATTATAAGATGTTTTCAATGATAAACTACTATATATTATAAGGTATTTTCAATGATGCACTGCATATTACGTTATACTATATGGTATTTTCAATGATACACTACAAATTACGATATATTATAAGGTATTTTCAATGATACACTGCATATTGCGTTGTATTATAAGGTATTTTCATTGATAGACTAGAATTACCATATATTCTAAGGTATTTTCAATGATACACTGCATATTACGTTTTATTATAAGCTATTTTCAATGATACACTGCATATTACGTTATATTATAAGGTATATTCAATGATACACTGCATATTACGTTATATTATAAGGTATTTTCAATGATGCACTGCATATTACGTTATACTATATGGTATTTTCAATGATACACTACAAATTACGATATATTATAAGGTATATTCAATGATACACTGCATATTACGTTATATTATAAGGTATTTTCAATGATGCACTGCATATTACGTTATACTATATGGTATTTTCAATGATACACTACAAATTACGATATATTATAAGGTATTTTCAATGATACACTGCATATTACGTTGTATTATAAGGTTTTTTCATTGATAGACTAGAATTACCATATATTCTAAGGTATTTTCAATGATACACTGCATATTACGTTTTATTATAAGGTATTTTCAATGATTCACTGCATATTACGTTATATTATATGATATTTTCAATGATGCACTGCATATTACGTTATACTATATGGTATTTTCAATGATACACTACAAATTACGATATATTATAAGGTATTTTCAATGATACACTGCATATTACGTTTTATTATAAGGTATTTTCAATGATACACTGCATATTACGTTATATTATAAGGTATTTTCAATGATACACTGCATATTACGTTATATCATAAAGTATTTTCAATGATACACTGCATATTACGTTATATTATAAGGTATTTTCAATGATACAGTGCATATTACGTTATATTATAAGGTATTTTCAATGATGCACTGCATATTACGTTATACTATATGGTATTTTCAATGATACACTACAAATTACGATATATTATAAGGTATTTTCAATGATACACTTCATATTACGTTGTATTATAAGGTATTTTCATTGATAGACTAGAATTACCATATATTCTAAGGTATTTTCAATGATACACTGCATATTACGTTTTATTATAAGGTATTTTCAATGATACACGGCATATTACGTTATATTATAAGGTATTTTCAATGATACACTGCATATTACGTTATATTATAAGGTATTTTCAATGATACAGTGCATATTACGTTATATTATAATTTATTTTCAATGATGCACTGCATATTACGTTATACTATATGGTATTTTCAATGATACACTACAAATTACGATATATATAAGGTATTTTCAATGATACACTGCATATTACGTTGTATTATAAGGTATTTTCATTGATAGACTAGAATTACCATATATTCTAAGGTATTTTCAATGATACACTGCATATTACGTTTTATTATAAGGTATTTTCAATGATTCACTGCATATTACGTTATATTATATGATATTTTCAATGATACACTGCATATTACGTTATATTATAAGGTATTTTCAATGATACACTGCATATTACGTTATATTATAAGGTATTTTCAATGATACAGTGCATATTACGTTATATTATAATTTATTTTCAATGATGCACTGCATATTACGTTATACTATATGGTATTTTCAATGATACACTACAAATTACGATATATTATAAGGTATTTTCAATGATACACTGCATATTACGTTGTATTATAAGGTATTTTCATTGATAGACTAGAATTACCATATATTCTAAGGTATTTTCAATGATACACTGCATATTACGTTTTATTATAAGGTATTTTCAATGATTCACTGCATATTACGGTTATATTATATGATATTTTCAATGATACACTGCATATTACGTTATATTATAAGGTATTTTCAATGTTGCACTGCATATTACGTTATACTATATGGTATTTTCAATGATACACTACAAATTACTATATATTATAAGGTATTTCAATGATACACTGCATATTACGTTGTATTATACGGTATTTTCATTGATAGACTAGAATTACCATATATTCTAAGGTATTTTCAATGATACACTGCATATTACGTTTTATTATAAGCTATTTTCAATGATACACTGCATATTACGTTATATTATAAGGTATATTCAATGATACGCTG